>AFIY01000880.1:0-110742 GCA_000223825.2 Zymoseptoria passerinii SP63 | reverse complement strand
CCCCTCCTCATCGGCGACCCACCCGGCACCTCCCACACCCTCTCCGGCACCATCAATTCCACGGGACTCTCACTCCCCATCTCCGGATTCTCATACGATTCTCATACACATTCACCAAACACCCGGAGTACTGCCTGGAGAACTCATCGTCGACACCTTTTCGCATGATGGAAATCCTTTGGTCGAGACGGGACTTGCGGCCCCAAACTTTTGCCGCTTGGCGGGCTTTGCGGGGGGTGAGCACGAGGAGGGAGGTGAGGAGGGTGAAGGTCAGGAGGGTGAGGGGGACGATTAGGGCGGTGCGGGAGATTATTAGGGAGTTGGTGGGGATGGTGGGGTGGTGGCAGGTTGGTTGGGTATCGGAGGAGGAGCGAGGGGCGAGGCGTGGTATTGGTGGAGGTGGTTGGTGTGTCATAATGCCGCCCAATTTTTATTTTTTGGATCTCGGGTCGTCGAAGTCGATTGTGAGAGTTCGTAGGCCCGGTTTCGGAACCAGAATTGTGAAGGCGCTGTGGGGTCCGTTCAGGAACTCGTGAAGCGGATGGATTATTATGGAACCGACGGAATGAAATGATACTTGACCCACACGAACTCATCGAGGCGACTTGGTTATTATCATAGCGCTCAAGGCGCATGCGGCGCAGTGGGCTTGCTGCGCAGCGCGTGTTGTTGCACGGCGTTCGAGGGGTTGATTTCAGACGCCTCGCAGCAGTCCTGCTGGATAGCCGCCGACGCTGGGCGCTTGGGAGAGAATTCACTGGACGAGAAGCTCATGTTGAGGGCGCACAGCCAAGGATGGGCTGAAAAGAGCAGTCTCCGAGATTTTACTCTGAGAGATGAAGTGGTTTCGTGCAACAGTGGTATGCAGTGAGACCGGAAGGAGACTGCTGGTATAACCATGGATTGGCATCCTGTGCCGAATGATCGGTCGATGCGAGTCGAGATGACATGTTTCGCTGAGCGAGTGGAGAGTGCTTGGCTCTTGATTCTTGATGAAGGGCAATTTCATGTCCGCTGGGCTTGCGGTCACGATCATGTTGGTGTCAAGCAGATGTTGTCAGGGAGCGAAAAACAGATACAGATACCACGTTGCGGTTGCCGAGCGGAGAAGGAAGGAGCCGCGAGCTAAAACCTAGTCTGTTCAAACTTCACGCTTGCTGGTGGCGGTGACTCCGAGAGAATCAGCTACACTGACCGCATCAATCGCGGTCTGGAAATCATTGCTCCCTCGCTCGCGCATCCGTTGTAACGCTCTCATATCATGCTTCGTTGTTGCCTTCACCACTCAGGTCTCCCTCTGACTGAGCCTGAGCCTCAACATGAGCTGCCGTGTCTGCTAGGTCGACACGACTGATGCCACGTCTATGATGCAGCATCCACACTGCGATTACCGGAAGTGGAATGTTCAGAGCATATAGCGTGCCGATCAGATCGATCAGATCGGCACGCTATATGCTTCAAGAATCGACACGCCATATGCTTCAGAGCTATCCGCATTCTGCTTCGTTGGTCCACGGACACACAACTACCCTCGGCGTGTCAGAGCTTTCAACCTCAAAGAAGCTAGGGAAAGATCAAAGCGGAGTGCTCGGAGTGTGCAACGCAGCGTGTCTCGAAGCCTCGAAGCTGGATGTGGATGGGTCAGACGTAGCCAGCTGTTCGCCGAACACAAGACCAGCGCACCTGGCGGAGAGAAATGCGAACCTCTCTTGAGAATCCGGGTTCTCTGCCAGTCGCTCGCAAAAGAACTTCCTACTTTTCCTAAAGCACACATCGCTCACGACTATGCGTCTTTAGCCGCACAGCTGTTCGATAGCGCAGCGATCGCCTGCTCTCCGAAACCACCTGCGCATCATCTGTGGATCTCCGTAAAGTCCAATGGGATCACTTAGCATTGAAGCCGCAGAAGATCTTCCCCGGATCAGGAGAGTCCACTGAGAGCGGATTAGACTTCAGTGAGCCAAGCTTGATGAGTAGTCCTTCGTGGTCCGCCTACATGCCGCCCATGACTCTGTATCTGGCTCAACAGATCGCGAGCGGGCAGCAACAATCGCAGAATACCTCGGAGTGACGTGGACCCACACAGCTCGATTAACATCATGTCTTCAAACAACTTCACTGTCTCGTTGGAATTCACTCTGATCACCTCCTCACAGTTCTGACCTCGACATCAACCATGTCTTCCAAGGACCTGACATCCCAAGATGTGGCCCATCACGAGTCCAGTTCAGAACCTCAAATCGTATCCTTCGAGTCAGGCGATCCGACCAACCCATACAACTGGTCAAAATGCAGAAAGATCCTCATCATAATCCTTGGATCTCTCGTCGTTTTCAACACCACCCTAGCCAGCTCTCTACCCAGTCTTGCACAACCGGCTATCCTCAGGCACTTCAACGTCCAAAGTGAAATCGAAGGCCCACTACCGAACTCGATCTACCTCGTCGGCTACATCCTCGGGCCTACGGTATGGGCACCTTTGAGTGAGCACATTGGGCGGAGATGGATCACAATCGGAGCGTTCATCGCGTATGCAGCCTTTGAGGGGGCGTGTACGGGTGCTCCGAGCTGGGGCGCCTTGATTGTACTTCGCTTGTTGACCGGTTCGTTCACTGTTCTAGATCATGAGGAGGGTGGGGAAATACTGAGTCTCGTTGCAGGCATCTGTGGGTCCGCTCCTATCTCGCTCACTGGAGGGCTTTTCGCGGACGTATTGAACGACCCGGTGTGGAGAGGCCGATCCATTGCGTGGTTTGTGACGATTTCCGGCGTTGGTCCGTTTCTAGGCCCTGTCGTTTCTGGATGTATGGTACAGTTCGGCTGGCGGTGGCCTTTCTGGTATGGTCTCATGATCATTGAGCTGGGATATGGCTGATGTTTCTCACAGGCTCGAAGTCATGTGTGCGGGAGCTTGTACGGTGCCGTTGGTTCTGTTCCTTCCCGAGACATTCGCTCCCGCTCTGCTCAAGGCAAAGGCGAAGAAGCTTCGCAAAGCTGGCATCAACGTCTACGCCCCGGCTGAGCTGCAGCAGACTGGTCTACTGCAGCTGGTGATCCGCATTGTCGCCAGGCCGCTCCAGATGATTGTGTCCGAGCCTATTGTTAGCGCTTGTTGCGTCTACTTGGCGCTTGTTTACTCGACGGTATACATGCTGTTTCAGTCCTTCAGTGTGATATACCCTCGTAAGTCGGAGTGATCGGATTCCGTTGACCGGGCGTCGTGCTAATCCTGCCAGCAATCTATGGCTTTGGGCCACTGAAAACTGGACTTGCCTTTCTTCCTAGTACGTTCAACCTTGGCACAAGTTTGTTCATATGCATGGTTCACGACTGACTGAATGCAGTGACCGTGGGCGCGTTCATCTCTCTCCCCGTGTACTTCGTAAGTCGTTCCCATCGACGACCACGTCACAAAAGCTAAAGCGACGAAAAGTGGTACGACGCATATCTCCGCAAGGCAAAGGTAGCAAGGAAGCCATGGGCATCGAAAGAAGAATTCCAGCGTCTCCCTCTGGCCTGCATAGGCGGTCCATTGATGCCCGTGGGAATGTTCTGGATAGGCTGGGCCGCTCGAAACTCAGTGTGCGTACGATGAAGCGTGGAAAACTAAACATCATGTCTCGAAGCCATCTCGACTTTTTCTCTGACCAGTGCATACGCTGACATTCATACTCTTTCTCTAGGCACTGGATCGTACCTATGCTAGGCGGTCTCCCGTTCGGTCTCGGCTTCATCCTCGTTTTCATCGCCCTCTACAACTACATGGTCGACGCCTACAAAATCTACTCGGCCAGTGCCGTAGGAGCCACGAGCATCGTACGCAGCGTGTGCGGCGTCGTGTTGCCTTTCGCCGCGCGGCCAATGTATGACACGCTGGGCGTTGGATGGGCATGTAGTTTGCTCGGATTCGCAAGTGCTATCATGTCTGCGATCCCTTGGATATTCATCTGGTATGGGCCGGTACTGAGGGCGAGGAGCAAGATTTGTCAGGAGCTTGCCGTTACTGGAGACGGATCTGGAGGAGAGAAGAATTCAGATTCGGATCTAGAGGGGCAGCATCAGGACGCATATGAACGAAGTGACTTTGCAACAGATGTCAAGGAGGATGGGAAAGAGGACGAGAAAGCGGACGAGAAAGCGGACGAGCAGGACCCACACCATGTGTATGCGGACGCGGACATGCCATGACGGAGAAGTTATCATGAGAATATGACTGTAAGGTAATGAAAAACGAGCGAGACGAGATGCAATGACATATTCACGAAGACGCAAGCTTTTCTTACCTGATTACGGCTATATCCCAGCTCCCTCGTCCGCATGTCGATGAGTTTGGCGGGCAGCGTCGTAGCTGACAGGCTGTGATCGGAGAGGACCTTACCGAAGTGCCAGCACGACGCAAAGCTCACAGCAGTGTGGAACGGACGCAACCCGACCGCGCTCTTGCTGCTGACACCCACAGGCGATGCAGACGCTGACATCGAAACGATCGACAGTAGTCCGATTGAATGCTATGAATAGTATTAGCTTCGCCGGACGGAGGTGGTCGGACGGCGCAGCTTAGGCGGCAGGTATTGCATCGATACGAACTGATACGAACTGAGGATGCCTCACTTCTGAGCCTTGCGCCCTTCGATGACTCGAAAGATGTCCGCCGCGTTGTTGACGTCGCCCTTTCTCTTCTTCGGCTTCCGCTTCTTCTTGCCTCCACCATTCTCATCCTCTTCCCAACCGTCTTCTCCACCCGCAGCTCCGCCCTTCCATTCGGACAGGCGCATCTTCTTCTCCTCGCCGCCTTCTTGCTCGTCCTCGAACCGACTGCTGCCAAAGCCCATGTCCATGTCTTCGAGATCGCGGTCTTCTTGCGCGAGCATTTTGGCTCTCTTCGCAAGGTGTGCTTCGCGTTCTTCTTTGCTCTCGTCTCGGTCATCGTCCTCGTCCGTGGCGGCGGCAGCTCCCAACTGTGATGCCTTCTTGAGGACATTCTCGATGCCTTTGAATCGATCCTTGACTTCCTCGGTTTCGACGGGCTTGTCGCCAAAGTAGTTCCGAGGTCTTGCTATTGGACTTGGCGCTGCTTGAGCAGATTCTCCTCCCTTCTTGAGCGGTATGGCTTCCGCGTTCGACTTCGCAACTGGTGCCTTGTCCTGATCTGCATCCTCGTCACTGTCGTCGTTGTCGTCCATGTCGCCGAGAGGGTTATACTCTGTCCCAGCGCCTGCGAAAATGTCTTCGTCGTCATCATTATCTACGGGTACCTCTGGCTTGGGTGCAGGTAAAGCGTGATCCGCACCGAGGACAGCTTTGCTTGCATCCGGCATACTTTCGGTAGACCGTGCGTCGCCATTCCTCTCAGCGGCGACCTTGCGTACCTTCTTCTTGACATTGCCGTCTTTGTCCACCATAGTAATGACTTCGCGTCCTTTGTGATCGATCTCGACCTTCGGCTTATCCTGCTGGCCGATCTTCTTCCAACGCCCTTCATCAAATTTCGGCGCGGCAGCAGCTTTGGCTTCCGCCGCCGCTTTCCGTTGCGCCTTCAACTCTGCCATGATCTCGTCTCTACTCCGCTTAATACCCGCGACTGGTGGTGGAGCCATGATCCCTTTCTTCTCGGTATTCTCGCGCTTGGCAACTTCGACCTTTTGCTCCTGCAATCTCTCCAGCTCCTCGTCTACATCCACCTGCGCCTCCTCGACGACCTCCGGCCCCTTGCTGCTCACGGTATTCAGCACGTCTTCTCCCCGACGCACGCGCTCCAACAACTTGAAGTCCAGGCCCTTGACCAAATGAGTCGAAGAGACATCGCCTCCCGCAATCTTGTCGCGCAACGCCTCGAAGGTCTCGTAAGGAAGCTGACCTAGCCTGACCTGCTCCTCCAGCGCCTTGATCCTTTCCGCCTTGTCGTCCTCCTCATCCTGAGCTTCCTGCCTAGCTTTTGCGCGATCCACGTAGCCATCCGCTATTTTACTGCCTTTTGGAGCAGACGTCCTGAACTTCTTCGTCTTCGTTGGCTGTAGAGACGCATGTCGCTCGCGCATCTGCTTTGCAAACTCGTCGTTGCTCGGTGCCTTGCCGGGCCTTGGAGTCATTCCACCAAAGAGACTACTCTTCTTTGCGCCCAGCGCAGAGACCGGGCCTGCCTTGGGCTTCTCTGTTGGCGACGCATCGCTTTGGCGAGCTGGAGTGTCCTGCACCAGCTTCCGGAAGAAGTCGTTGTTCATACCTGCAGAGCTCGGCTTCTCAGAAAGCAGAACGGTGTGCCCAGAGTCAAGGCCGGCGCATAGTCCAAGTTTCGATACCCGTAAGGATGATGTGGAGGACGTTTCTGCCTCAGGCTTCAGTTCCAGCGGCTGATTCAGCACGCCGACCTCAATGTTCTGACCGACCTGGTCCTGGTCTCTCTACCTCACTTCTAAACCACCACTCTCTCCTTCATCTCATCCGTCACATGCTCCAACCCTTTGATTCCAAGGAAACAACTCCATTTGCGTGTGTACAAATACATCAAGTGAATCACGCATTTGGAGATGGATTCAGAGCCAAGGCGCCTCCACATCGCGACTCCACTTCCCATGCATACTCCGCATCGAATCGGACCATGTCCCGTCTCTCATTATGCCACCAAGCGGTAGGAACAGCGCATTTTCCTTGCTATTTGCGACGCCATGCCGGAGGATCTCAGTCTGCCTCTACTAAGTGCTTTTTGCTGACGCAAAACCGCACGATCGTGTAGCAGTGACTCTTCTTTTCGACATTCGCATTCATCATACGGCATAACATGGCACGAATTCTCACCACATTGCTGGGTCTCGTAAGCCTGAGCGTGGCGCAGACCAACAGCTCGAACACGTTCACCAATCCAATCGTGCCCGGAACCGCAGCTGATCTTTGGATGATTCGGCACAATGGTCTCTACTACATGATGTTCACTAACACCGAAAACCTTACCATATGGAGGAGCCCAAGCTTGACCGACTGGTCACATGCAGAAGAGAAGGCTGCTTTTGTACCTCCTGTATGTGATGGTATCATCTGACCTCCTATCAGTGACTGACCACAGCTCAGCCCGGTATGGACTATTCCACGGACTTGTGGGCCCCAGAGCTTCACCACATCGACAACAAATGGTTTGTCTACCACGCCAGAAGCCACCTCGGTCAACACTGACATATCTGGTATCAAGGTGGATCATCTTCACGGCTGATCCTAACAAAGACAACCCGCCACCAGAGACGGAGATGCTCTGCGATTGGAACTGCCCAGCCGTGAACCATAGGATGTACGTGCTCGAAGGGTCTACAGACGATCCATGGACGAGCAATTACACGATGAAGTCGCAGCTGAACACCTTCGACCAATTCGCAATCGATGGAACGTACTTCCAGCATTCGACAGGACTCTATCACGTCTACTCGTGCTGGCAGTCGGCTTACATTAGTTGGCCAGCTAATTTGTGCATCACAAAAATGAGCGACCCATTCACAGTGACAAGCAATGTCACCGAGCGCCAGACAATCTCTGTGCCCAGCAATCCCTGGGAGAAGACCCCATACGGACGGATGGAAAATGTCCGTCTTTCCAGCAATGAGGGTCCCCAGCAACTGACAAACAAGGAGACCGGTCAGGAATTCATCATTTACAGCGCGGCGCGCAGTGATAATCGTAATTATTGCCTTGGTCTGTTGGAGTTGGTGGGTGACGATCCTATGAACGTTCAGGACTGGCGGAAGAACAACGACGGCTGCGTTTTCTATCAGAATCCTCGGGAGAAAGCATACGGCGTCGGCCACGCCTCCTTTACGACCAGCCCAGACGACAGCGAGAATTGGATCGTCTATCACGGGATGGAGAATCCTGTCAATGGTTGGGCTGCAAGGACTGTGAGGGCACAGAAGTTCACGTGGAACGAAGACGGCACACCTAAATTCCCGGGGCCGGGCTATGGACCGTATGATGTGCCAAGCGGCCAGAATGCCAGTATAGCAATGCTAGGGAGGCCTCGGAGTTCTCGGGACACTTGATCAGCCGGAGTCAGACCGGGCACAGCATAGAACCAAGTTCACTGTTGCCCAACCATCGCTACCGACATGTCAAACAACGCCAATGTGCACTTCCACTGACGCCCGCGCAAGACCCATGCATGTCAGCTTTTAGAGGCTCATTCGGTACCAGTGTTGTCTCGCCATTGTGAACATCCGTTAGAGCCCGCGTTGAGTCCTTCACTCAACGATGAGAGTCAGGCACCGCTTGCAGATCTACGGGCTAGCTAGAAGCCACCGGTACGTGGAGTTCCATGGCGTACACATCGGCTCTGTGGACCGGCTGGGTTGGTCTCCCCGGTCGCCTTGGTCTCAGGCGTCGCGAGTACTGCGATTGCCTGAAGCAGCGGATTGAGTTGCTCTTCCAAGGTCAAAGTTCTTAATCGAATGTAGTGCATGTTCGCATAACGATGGTCGCACCGCAGCAACGGAATGGGAGCTCTACCCTGGCTTCGATCCTGGCAGCTTTCTTCCGACCTCACCGCAGTTGCCATGCGACGAGAACGGAGCGTCGACATCTGCAGTCAGCTATCAACGAATGAAATCATCTTTGCTAGGATAGCAGCCTCGATAGTGATACGAATTACTGAGCGCGTGCGTTCTGTCGAGATGTTGATCGCTAAAAGGAGGATACCCCTCTCTCAGTATGCCACTGACTTGCCGGAAATGGATGCACCTTTTGTGGCGCCAACTTTGTACGGGATGCTTCCCACGGCACACATATCTTTCGCCCTTTCTTGTTTCCTCCGAGGATGAATTGTTTGCTGTTCTTGCATCACACAGACAGACCACCACTTGTACACCTTTTCCTCGGCATTTCTTGAGTACCTGGGTCGGCCGCGCCATCATCGTCGTCGTCATGCAGACTTGACTACTTTTGCGACGATGCTTGCACATCTTGCGTCTCACCACGAGCGACTAGCTTCGATCGCATCCCGTCGAACCAGGGAGGGTCAAAGCCACCGCGAGGGTCCCAAACCTGCCGTCGCTGAGTTCCAAGGAACTCCCTGGCACGTTTGAGCACTCTTGCGCGTAAATAGCAACCAGAGGACCATCATCGCAGCATTCCGAAAGACACTGCAGGTACTTTAAAGTCGTTGATCTGGCCGTGCTATCGTTCTACTGCTCAACCACATCTTTCCGTACGACATAATGTTTGTGCTACGCCAGTTGGCCTCGGTCGCCCTGTTCACCGCGAGCGTGCGTGCGGTATGGCCTCTACCGTCGAACTACACGTCTGGCGACGAAGTGCTTTGGATACAGCAAGGCCAGGTTGAATTCTCATTCAAGGGTCAAGGAAACAATGTGAGCGGCCATCTATTCCTGCAAGATGAACACTCATTCACACCTCGAAAACAGTCCAGTGGAGGCCACAGCGGATCTCAGATCGTTGCCAATGCGATTGAGCGAACGAAAGACACGCTGTTCGCAAAGAATTTCGTCCCATGGCGATTCCGGCCTCGCTTGTCGGACTTCGAACCAACATTGGGTTCGAACTCGACTTACATTACCACAGTCTCTCTTGTGCAGACCGAGGCGGATCCCTCGAATGTCGACAAACCTGAGAGCGATGTGGACGAGTCGTACAGTCTGACCATGGAAGCGAACGGCAAAGTGACAGTCACTGCGAAGACTTCCATTGGCTTGTTGTACGGGCTAACGACCTTCTCTCAACTGTTCTACAAGCACTCCACGAACGGCCAGGTTTACACACAGCTGGCTCCTGTCACAATCATAGATTCGCCCAAGTTCAAGTGGAGAGGCCTCAACGTGGATACTTCGCGCTCATACAAGACCGTGGAGGACATGTACCGCATGATCGACGCATTGTCTTTCAACAAGATGAACCGCCTGCACTGGCACATCACAGACTCGCAGTCTTGGCCACTGGAGATTCCTTCGTTGCCAGAAGTCGCCGACAAAGGAGTCTACGTCAACTTCCAGCGCTACACCCCCCAAGACGTCCAAGACGTGCAGCACTACGGCTCCCTCCACGGTGTCGAAGTCGCCATCGAAATCGACAACCCAGGCCATACGGCTTCCATTGCGCTGTCCCATCCCGAATTGATCGCAGCCTTCAACGTCCAACCCAAATGGACAACCTACTGCGCCCAACCACCCTGCGGAACTCTCAAGCTCAACTCGACCGGAGTCTACGACTTCCTCCAGAAACTCTTCGACGATCTTCTGCCCCGCGTGAAGCCGTACAGCAGCTACTTCCACCTCGGCGGCGACGAAGTCAACAAGAACTCCTACAACCTCGACGACACAGTCGGTAGCAACGACTCCGCGGTCCTGCAGCCTCTGATGCAGAAGTACATGGACCGCAACATGAAGCAGGTCGAGTCGTACGGCTTGGTACCGCTCGTGTGGGAGGAGATGTTGCTGGAGTGGAACTTGACGCTGCCCAAGGACACGATCGTTCAGACCTGGCAGAGTGATGCCGCGGTAGCTCAAACTGTGGCCAAGGGCTACAGGGCGCTGGCTGGCAACTACAACTACTGGTACCTCGACTGTGGTCGAGGCCAGTTCTTGGACTTTTATCCCTCCAACGCGGCGGGTTTCTTCCCGTTCCAGGACTACTGTGCGCCGCTGCACAACTGGCGTGCAATGTACGCTTACGATCCGCTCACGGGTGTACCGGAGAACTCGACTCATTTGGTGTTGGGTGGTGAGGTGCATATCTGGTCGGAGCAGACTGATTCCGCCAACTTGGATTCCATGGTAAGTTCCGAACGAAGTGAATGGATTCGTCTGCGACTTGATGCTGATTTTGTTCGTGTTAGGTCTGGCCACGTGCCGCTGCCGCCGGCGAAGTGCTCTGGAGTGGCGCCAAAGATGCCTCCGGACAGAACCGGTCCCAGGTGGAGGCTTCTCCCAGGTTCGCCGAGATGAGGGAGCGACTGGTGGCGCGAGGTATCAGGGCGGACACCTCTTTCCAGCCCTTCTGCACTCAGAATGGCACCCAGTGTGCGTACCCCCAAGCTTAGATAGCGTCGACCGTCGTGGATTGTTCGACCTGTGGCATAGTGGCGAGTGTAGCGCTAGAGATAATGTCAATTCTCATTCATCTGCATCGAGATTTCAGCGCTTCAGGCAATCATCGTCCAGTGCGATCTCAAGTTGCTTCCAATCTGATAACCTCAAAATTGTTGTGTGATGAATCGACGGGGATCTCTTCATCGCTGGCTCATGCACAGATCGGCACGTATGGTTGTGGCTACGTATCACACAACTAGATACAGGCTCGTCAGCACGCTGGGTCCGATGAACAGGCCAACCCAGAAAATTATGTTGCCCAACATCTACAAGCAGTCAGCGATATTGCAGGAGTAATGCGAAACCTAGCTGTGACATACTATCCGACCCTTCATCCATTTCGACTTGGTCAAAGCTACCATAGGCAGTTGGAGTAGTTGCGACCAGAAGAGGTACCTACGGAAGCGCTTATGTTAGCCGGGTCTGTGATGACTTTCCATCGAGAGAATCTCACCCTCTGACTTTACTAAAGATTAAAGCCATGCACATCTCATGCACCAGCGCAGAAAGTAAAAACGTTATGAACGTCGCCGTCGTCCTGGACAGGTGGAAAGTTGAGATCGAAGAATGATAAACATGTCTGAGCAGGAAATTGTGCACCGGCCGATTCCAGTCTCGAGCGTACATTTCAAAAGTATAGGCATTCCACCACTCGCCATAGAATCCTCGATCGGCAAAGCAAGTCAACTCCGCCAGCACGTTGAGGATGCACTCCCAGATCAGGTACCACGTCAGAAGCTGCTCGATCAAGAGCGGAAATAGCATGTCGCTGACGATGAATGGGAACTCCTGCCAGCGCTGCTCAAGGGTCATGCCCGCCTCTTTCATTCTGTAAGTTTTGGCAACAGGTGGATAGATGTAGCCTTGGCTGATGACTTGCATCACACACAGAACGCCGAATGTTGCGGTGGTCTTCTCGAGGACATACCACCAATTTATCCTGTCCTGGCGTGGGTATTCGAGCTCGTACACCAGGGTGGGAAGACACACGTACTCTGCAAATTGGGCGAAGCCGGACACGTCCAAGTTCTTCGGGTATGCATTCTTTCCATCCTCGGACTTGCCTTTGAGCTCCTTGGTTAACGCGTCGATCTCAACTCGAATGATGCTCGAAAAGGTCGACATTTGATCTGCGTTGATTGGCCGGCCGGAACTAATAGCAGCGGCAACGTCTGCAACGTCTGACTTTTCAGTCTGAAAGTTGGTCGACGTGCGAGGTCCCATCGATGGCCGGCGTTCGACTGCCGAGCGAGCTGTGTTGGTGATCTCATGGCCAAAATCGGATGATTTCGCCGCACCTTGGAAACGACCTGTGCTCACAGGCTCAATGGCTTCCAGCTGCTTCAGCTTGCGTTCCAACAGTGCTCTTCTCCTGTAGACTCCCGAGAGATAGCCGTTGTAGAATGCATAGCTGTGCTGCTTCATAACGAACACCAGTCCGTGCAAGGTGACGAAAATCATGTGCGTCCATGGCCACTGACGGTGGTATGCCCAACCAATGACCGCAGCGAGGTAGAATGTCTGCCATATGTTCTGTATGATCCATCCACTCTTAGCCCAGCTGACGTACCCACGCCGTACCAACTTCTGGAAGAAGTATCCTTCGAACGTCGCGGCATACATGGCACCGTCTGTCAAACCGAGTACTAGTACATCGCGGCTGAACATGAGCTTCATCACTTGGTTGCGGCCAAGGATGCTGCCATAGTCCCTCCAGTTCTTCATGGCAACCTGACAAAACATCAGAACCATACAAATCCAGAATAAGGTGAAGAAGCCAAAGAACGGGCTCTCCGCAGCGGCTGCATGGCGACGATCGAATGTTGTGAACTGCCGGGTGAAGACCAGATCTCGAACCCGGGCTCGGGGTGCTTTCACACGACCAGCTTCGGCTTCCTCGCGTTCGATGCCCTTGCGGAGAATCTCCTTGATCTCCGGGTCATCCGCAGTCAAGATGTAGTGTCCTTGTCTGTCCGTGCTCTCAAGCCTGATAGGAATGGTATTCTCCTTTCTGGTCACCTTGTTCCCAACCGGCTTGGAGTCGCTGCGATTGGTCTCATCGGCGTCCCATTTCGAGCCTCTGCGATAGCTATCATTCATGCTTCTTCTCGTTCCTATCAATGCATCCGGATCCACTTTCAGATCATCGTAGTTCTCCATCTTCTCGTCATCGAACTCATTGAAGCCAACAGCATCTTCATCGTCGTCGATCACTGCTGGCCTTGACGCTGTTCGTTCATGGTCGGACGATGCCTGATCAGGGTGTAGCGAGGCAATTCCATCTCGACTCAATGTTCCAGCATATCTCTCGTGAATCGGCGTGCCATTCGAAGGCTGCGTTTCCCGCTCTGCACCTCGAGCGTCGTGGCGTCGTGTCTCGTCATGTTTCTCCGCCTCGGTCCGGGATTGTTGGGACCTGCATCAATTTGTGGAGGTTGCAGTACCTACTTTGGACAAGAAGGAGAAGAGAATGACTCGCAGCCGGTTCCTGCCAACATGCAAGATCAAGCTTCTCACATGTCTGCCTTGGCGTGTAGGTTGACGATGACGTTGAAGGAGTAAGAGGATCGCAGAGGGATCATGATTGCATACGGACTGCTTGAATCCGATCTTTCCGAAGACCTTGTGCCATACGAGGATGCATCTGATTGTGCACGTTGCCGTACAGTCGTTGTCATTATTAAGAGCTAAGATGGTCCCCGATAAGATAAGGTGGCTTGGCACGGCGCGTCACTCGACAGAAGCATCGTCAACAGAGGGGTTTGGAACCACATTGCTCATCGACAACACAATGTCGGATTCGGCTCTTTCATCAGTGGGCCAACCGGCGGACAATGAGATCGAGGACTGTCTGCGACGCGTCGTTCGACTCGGATTCGAGAACGAGGAAGACATCACCGTCAATAAAGCGCGTGAACTTGCTGAGAAGGAATTGGGACTCGGTCTAGGATACTTCAAGACTGACGCAGCATGGAAGGCGAAGAGTAAGGTGATTATCAATGAGACCGTAGCAGAGTTCGCAGAGGGCGACGAGGACGAGGACGAGGACGAGCACGAATCAACGGAAGAGGCTAAAGCAGAAACGCCAAAGAAACCACCGCCAAAGTCGAAACCAACACAAGCCGCCAAAACAGGCAAGAAGCGTAAATCGGATGATGTACCATCGACAAAGACGAAGCGTAGGAAAAAGGACGAGCCAGATGACAAGGCATCTGATGCGTTTGACGATGGCCGCGAGCAGGAAGATGACATTGCGGAGTCTAAGGAGGACTCCGGCAACGACTCAAATTCCTTTGCGGAGGACGCGACACCTGTGAAAGTAACCAGGCGAAAGGCTACTACAAAGAGGGGCAAAGTTCTCCGCGAATCGAAAGAAGAGAAGAAGCCGGCGACCAAAGCGACCAAAAACAAGCCGGCAAGGAAGAAGTCGAAGGACACAACAGTAGACGACTCGTACAGCGAGGCTGAAGCCTCTCCCAACCCGGTGACGGCAAAAGCTGCTCGTGCAAAAGCCACTTCGGAATCGGAAGACGGTACAAGAGCAGAGCCAAAATCAACCAGAGACGCCAGCGAGCTCTCCGATCCCCCAGCCAACATCTCCGACAACGCGCCCAACGTCGAACACACCATTGCATCCGACAACGAGAGCGAAATGTCCGTCCTGATCGACGATGCTCCCCCGAAGAAGAAGCGGAAGTCCAAAGCCTCCGCCTCTGAGCCCAAAGCCAAAGCAACGAAGTCAAGCACGGCCGCGAATAAGAAGAAAGGCGAACCTCTCACCAAAAACGAAGAAGAGATCAAACGCCTTCAGGGCTGGCTCGTCAAATGCGGCAGTCGCAAGCTGTGGCATAGAGAACTTGCGAATTGTGATACAGAGAAGGCGAAGATTCAGCACCTGAAGAAGATGCTGGATGATGCAGGGATGGAGGGCAGGCCGAGCAATGAGAAGGCCCGGACGATCAAGGAAGCGAGAGAACTGAGAGAGGAAATTGAGGCGGCACAGGAGTTCGACAAGAAGTGGGGTCAGGGAAATGATGATGAAGGCAGTGGCAGTGAGGTAGATGGAAACGACGATGATGAGGAGGAGCGAGAAGAAGTTTTGGGCGAGGGCAAGTCAGATGCAAGACCGAAAAGAGTGCTGCCGAAAGGCTTTGTCGATTTCGGAGACTCTGGAGATGAGGACAGCGATTGAGAAGGACGCCGCGCACGGGTATGCTTCATCCGGAGCATTGTATATGACATGAATATACTGTATGATATCGCAAAGGCCGCGACCAGAAGACTGCTGGTCTTTCATATACGCCTCATGTCTAAGGAACAAGTTTTCTTTACTGCCTCTTCCTTCACCCTGCAGAACGCAGCTCCGAGCTCCGAGCTCCGAGCAAGCGAGATCAATCCAGCAGCCAAGCTCAACTCCACCTCTCCACCTCACGCGTCTCTGAAGAAGCAATCGAGCTTATCACTTTTATCAGACCACCGATGGATGTCCAGTCATCAGACGAAGCTCTTGTCCAATGGCGACCTGGCTAGTCCGCAAATGCACCACGCGTCGTATCCGAAGCTCTTATCGGGAAGGTCGAGGAGCTATACTGCTGGTTTCTTGGACGGTCTCGTCATAAACCCCGCTCCAGCTGTTGATGAGGAGTAGGCCGAGCGGTTCCATGTAGCCTGTTGAAATCAAGGTTGGTAGGAGCATTTCTCTTCTTGGTGTGGTCTGATTCTCATTGTCATCTTCTTCTTTCTTTGCGTGACGATTTGGGTGGAGGAACAGCTTATCCACCAACCTAGCAACAGAAAGAGCAAAGCAAGCAATATGGGCAAGAAAGCAATCAGACACGCGGCAAAGGTTGAGTTGGACAAGGTAGCTGGCGAGCTGCCTTATTTGCATGTATGTTCGAACGAACACCTTGATGGTGGATGGCTGAGAAAGGGCAATGCTGATAACGTGTGACAGAACCGATGGCACCCTGACAGTACGTAGCCTACGACCACATGTTGCCAGACGCGCACAGGAAGAACTTTCCCACGATATGAATCCAACCTTTGATCCACGGTCGCAATCTACGTTTTCAACCATGGTACTGCAGCTGACATCGATGCGAATCAGTCCCTACCATTGGCAAGATTGAGAACAATGAGGTGGTCAAGATTCAGTGCGTTGATTGGACTGGTGGACAGATTGGGAACAATGACTCTGCGAAGTAAGCATACCAAAAGCTCGGGAAGAGGCTTGAAGATGAGACAAGCAACGTGCATTGCCAGCACTACGAGCTTACGATAATGTCTTCGCCGAATGCTAACCGTCTGGTCTCCGCTCTCTAGTGATATGAGAGATGTAGACCTCACCAAGATCCACTACCTCACCGGTCCCTTCGAGATCGAGACCGCTGAGCCCGGCGACATCTTGGTCGTGGAGATTCAAGATGTTCAGCCATTGGAGGAGCAGCCGTGGGGCTTCACGGGAATCTTTGCGAAGAATAACGGAGGTGTGAGTATACAACACGTTCCAGCAGCAGCAGGAACAACGGCACTGACATACCATTAACCAGGGTTTCTTAGACGAGATCTATCCCGAGCCGTAAGCCTTCTGCATCGTTGCTACCAGAACCCACATTAGCAACAACTGACACAACCTCCCTCCAGAGCGAAAGCAATCTGGGACTTCGAAGGCATCCACTGTTCCTCCCGCCACATCCCCGGCGTCCGCTTCGCCGGCCTCATCCACCCCGGAATCCTCGGCTGCGCTCCCTCGCAAGAAGTCCTCGAGCTCTGGAACAAGCGCGAAGGCGAGCTGATCACCGCTTGCGCCCACATGGACCGAGACGTCGCTCTGCCCCCCGAGCCGAAGAACGTGCACGCCGGAACGGCCGATGAGACGATCAAGGAGAAGGTGGGCAGGGAGGGAGCTCGCACGGTTCCCGGTCGTCCGGAACATGGTGGGAATTGCGATATCAAGAACTTGTCTCGTGGGAGTAAGGTGTTCTTGCCGGTGCATGTCCCGGGGGCCAAGTTCTCGGTGGGAGATCTGCATTTCAGTCAGGGAGATGGCGAGGTCGGTGTCATGACCATTCGACGTGCTCTCTGTTCTCTCTGACTCTCAACTAGATCTCCTTCTGCGGCGCCATCGAGATGGCAGGCGAGATCACCATCAAGTTTTCAGTCTTGAAGGGAGGAATGGAAGAGCTTGGAACCAAGAGCCCGATATACATCCCGGGTCCAGTCGAGCCACAATTCGGTCCCGGCCGATACATCTACTTCGAAGGCTTCAGCGTCGACGAGAACGGAAAGCAGCACTACCTCGATGCAACCGTCGCGTATCGCCGTATGTCACTGCAATGCGTCTTGCATCCTTCTATATATCATCGCTGACCAGCCCATTCCAGAAACCTGCCTGAGAGTCATCGAGTACCTCCGGAGATACGGGTACAATGACTACCAGATCTATCTATTGCTGAGCTGTGCGCCAGTGCAGGGACACATTGCGGGAATCGTTGATATCCCGAATGCCTGCACGACGCTGGGTGTGCCGATTGACATCTTTGACTTTGATATCACGCCGGGTAAGAAGGTGGAGAAGAGAGATATGGGAGCTTGCGCTTTTGCTAGTTGATTCTGAAAAACGGAGTAACTTGTATGTTGGCGATCTCTGGAATGTCGACCGGGTTGTGGTTCTCGTGAACTTCATGGTTTTGGTCATGGCCATCAAATGACCGATGTTTTGCGGGAGTCTAACGTTTCTTGTTCCAGGTGATGCCCATAAAGCAATGGGCAGAAACAGTCGCAGCCACTCGTGGCACGTACGGGGCTCTCGCACTCTTACATTTCGTCCCACTCGATGTCCGATAGTGCAACGGCGTTCTCGGACTGGAACTCGTTCGTCCAAATCTTCCTGTGCAGCGGTGAAATCCGACGCGGCTGGGACCGTGCCAAGGGGAATCGATTGAAAAGCTGTCGAGAGCCGCTCGTTATATCGGCGATAGCCTGGTCATGCAGTCTCTGTCTCTCGTCCGAAGACCTTGAGCCTGACCAAAAGTTGACACGTACACGTCCTGGTTTTCGTAAAGTAAATCGTCGAAAGTCGTCCCGAGACGAGTGCTGTTTCGAACGGCAGAAGGAGCTCTATGTCTGAGCCACTCCGGGACGTGCGTCGTGTTTATCCATTTGCTCTCATGTCTAATCAGCGAAGTTCTCATGGTAAGAAAGCCACAACCGCGAGCAGCCCTCTGAAAGACAGCGAGCAGCGGACACAGGGCAGATATACGCAGTAGCCCGGACGCGCCGATTCGTCGGAACAACTCGTCTCATTCAGCTGCAAGTCAACCGGAGAAACGACGTTCTGCCGCATATCCCTACCACGGGACTGATGTTCGCGGATACGGACGAACACTTGCCAGGATCCGGTTCTTGGAGAGCTTCTTCCGAGGATGTCCACACCGCTGATCCCCGAGACTTTATCGAATGTTGACGTCGTCGTCCGGTAGCAGCTCCCGAATGTCCAGGTCTTACCTGGGTATGTTTTGGTGTCATTTCGACAATCTCATTAGTCGCATCAACAGATGGCAGAGGACAAGTGTGGCGGGTTCTGTTCTGGGCCGACATGAGCTAGTACCAGGGAGGAAGTTGCACTGAAATTTGGGAGCAGCCTCGGCCACAGCAGTGAAGAATGGTCAAGTATGTAACAACAGGTGTTGAGTATAGATGATAGAGGAGAAACCATGATACTTCAGCATTGTTCTTCTCATCGGACAATCTTCTCCCAAGGACCGGGGCTGTACGACGAAGTTTGCTTGGTGGCTTGCGAAAGGAACACCCGAGCCAGTCATCACAGGGCTGTCCTGGCAAGCGGACGCAGGTGCGATGCTGTCACGCGAGACGCAGATGGAGAAGACGTGCGCCTGTGTAAATAATAAGAAGAAGAAGAAGAAGAAGCAAAGAAGAAGAAGAAGAAGAAACAATTCACAATGGTGCTGCTGTGAGATGGATGGTCGTCGTGCTTCCCCGTCGATGGCAGGAATGGAAGGGAAAGCTAGCTAGATGCAACGATGTTGTTGTTGTGCCCCTCTTGCGCAAGGACTGGGCATGTTGCGATGTGGTCGGAGCGATGAACTGGACGTCCAAGCGGTGGAGGCTATTCCATGATCTATCGGTGCACGGATTGTGTGATGTTGTGGACTAGTTCTACAGTAGCAGAGTGACAGAGGCGGGAGAGTGTCCGCCTCCACCTCCTGTCTGGCTCTGGCTCGCCCTGGAATCCGACCTCGAACCCAGTAGTCAGGTTCCATTAGGAGTAAGGTCACCTTTCACCCATTGCAGGGGCTCCTCTCACCACACATGTCTGAATCGTCCCCATTCGACGTCGCCGTCGCCGTCGATAGTATCTTCGTCCCACACGCCCACTACTCGCCGTCGCGGGACCATCACCTCCACACCATTTCTGCCACCGACGGCCCCTCGGGCCCGGGTTTGGACCGCGGCATAACAATCGCATCAGCGCAGTGAATCACCACTCGCATCGCCTCGCACGCTCTGCCTCTGCCGCATACACTTCTCCGATCGCGCACCCGTCGCCGCGACAGGCATCCTCTCGAGAACAGCACCGCCCTCTGGTCGCCATCGCGAAAGGAGACCGATTGAAAGAGCGCATGCTCGAGGAGTTGCCGAGGACAATAGCTGCGTCTTTGCACAAGAGTCGGGAGAGTTTGGACAGTGACGAACGCAACAGGCATACTTCTGAAACAGACAATTGCCGACGGACACGCACCGCCATTGAAAGGATCACAGCTCGAACACGGTATTCGCGTCACACAGCAGCGGAAGGCAAACCCAACGTGGAATCCGCTACACAAGCGACAACTACTTCGGGCTCGTGGAAGTGCCACATCTGTGTTGTACGCGGCTCGTGGTCGGACACGACGTGCGCGCATTTGGGCACTGGTGCAGCAACCCACGACTCAGTCCGGCACGGCGCATGACCCTGCAAATCCTCTACACCAGGCGCGCGTGTAGTGTAGGGCTGCAGTGGTGGAAGGAAAGCGGGACGTGTCGAGTAGCGAGGGAGACGGGGAGTCGAGGGACTTCTTGAATCTCGAGAACGGCAATCCGTGTCAAGGCCCGATCTCCTTTAACCATGCGGGCTGTTTCAGCTGTCCAGGATCCGTTTGATGCCAACTCCGCATCGCAGTCGCTGATCCAGAAGAATCAACGAACTACTCGCTCTGGCTCGCTATCCTCCGGCAGCGTGGTGACCATCAGACGACCCGAGTCTGTATCGCACATCCGCTCCGCGAGTCCTTCTGGCGACGCTGACCTGAACCCTCTGCGCCTCAGGCGGCCGTCCAGTGCTGGTTCCGACACTGAACAGGGGACTGGCGAGGGCATGGGTATGCACAGCATCGATCGCTGGTCGCATTCTACTACATCTAGTGCCGCTTCGCTCGCGAACGATCGACGACATCGGTCAAGTAGTGGTGCCGTGCTATCGTCTCTGGCCAGCCATCATTACTCGTCGCCACAGCGCAAGGCGCCATATCCTCCAGGAACCCAAAGAGCTTCCCAAGAACAAAGCCCTCAGCGAAGCCGAAATAAATTGAGAACCGATCATCTGCCCGCTGCGTCCACTGCGTTATCGCCAACACCGACCACTCCTGCGCTTACAGATCCGAATGAGCCGGAGACCCCCTCCACCTCACACACCGTCCACACACCTTCTATCTACACGAATCCACCGCACGACTACTTTCGAGGGAATGAGGATGCGTATAGTCTCACAAAGGCGCAAAGAGAATCGTTGGCACGCAATCAGGCTGCGGCGACCACAATGGCCACCAGTTCGCAGCCTGCGCCAGCAGAATATCGTCATTCGCCGAAGAATTCGTTATCCGGGCAGCGATCGAGATCATCAGCGGAGGGCACCAATCGTCGGTCTCGTGAAAAGACGGAAAAAGATAAGAAGGCAATGTTGTCAAAGGCACTACAAAAGGCCAATACCGCAGTGCTCCTGGACAATGCGCAGAATTACGAGGGCGCTCTGGATGCCTACGGCGATGCATGCGATCTGCTGCAGCAAGTCATGGAGCGGACATCAGGAGCGACGGATAAGCAAAAGTTGGACGCTATTCGAGATACCTACAGCAACAGAATCGTTGAGCTTCGACTCCTCGTGGAAGATCAGCCCACGAGCTTTGAAGAGAAGAACCTCCCGGCGAGACCTATGAGTGACACCAGCCCGATTTCAACGCCAAACCTTGGACCCGGAAGTCCACAATACTCTAGTCTGGATGGGGCGTCTCCAATGGAAGCTCGAATGGAAAAGCAATACGACCCGGCTCCACGACTTCCTCAAGCGAAAGATGATCGCGATAGCTTTTTCTCCAGAACAATGGCCGCCGTTGAGAATTCTGCCAGTTTTGACTTTTCCGACAATCCGGCACCGATCGATAGCCACACCACTGCAGGAGCTGAGGATGACCGTAGCAACCTCGAGTCAACGGAACGGAGACCGATGCTGTTACCGAAACCGGAGTTCAGTGCGTCAATGCCTCCTCCTTTGTCGCCTAGAAGATCACCACGGGTTCCGGACGAGTTCGAGGATCGTTGGCAGCGCGAGGTGGAACAGTCTCAACAAGAAGAGCCCAAGTCGGAGAGACTACGACCGAGCAGCAGAGAGTCCATGTCATGGTTGGACACAATCGATGAGTCAATGTCTTCGTGTTCGGACTCCGTACACTCTGTGAACTCACAACAAGGGGTGCGAAGAAAGCACATCCGAGGACTCAGTGGCGCAACAGACCCCGATTTCGACGCTGCGTTCGACGCGGCTGTGGAAGCAGCATATGGTGAGGGGTTCGAACCAGACATGGAAGCCCGAAGGCGCATGACGGCCTACGGAGCGAATGCGAGGAATGAGTCAATTCAAATACCCTCATCAGAGATCGAAGAGATCACTCCTGGAGCACTGCAGACTTTGAGAATAGCTGAAATTGACGACACTGACGACGAAGAAGAGGAGCGCATATTGGATGAGATGACCAACGAATACGGGCAAGGATTCAACTTCGATCTCCAAACGAAGTCGGCACTTCCACGGCAGTCCGACTCGAGTGGTTATTCCAGGAGTACATGGCAGAGTTCTCAGATGTCAGATCGCAATACTGCTGCTACTTCTTTATCGACCGTTGCCGAGGATGGAATCACGAATCGCATGTCGATCATTCTGAGTGTCGCGCCACCCGACACATCAATGCTCCCTCCTTCTGCACCTCCCCGCGGATCGCTCCCACGTCCACCGAGTGCTCGTGCCAGCAGCCAGACCTCCACCGTGAGAAATCGGCGACTTTCCGGAGCCAATTCCAAGCAGTTATCCATCGATACGGCACCGCGGGGAGATGGTCGGAAGCGAGCTTCCACCTTCCATCACGCATCCAGCCCCTTCGCGGAAGACCACAATGATGAGAGTACATCCGCCGCAGAGGTCAAATTCGGAGGAAGAGCACCGTCTGCCTCCTCCGAGCCGCAATACCAGAAGCCGTTGAGGACCGCTCCATCTCTGGAACTGAAGACAAAATTGGATGGCTCGAGCATGCCACCGCGGCAGACGTTGAAGAGCTACAGAGAGGGATTGGCACCGTCACCCAGCGACTTTCAGCCCAACAGACAGATGTTGTTCAGAAAGAACAAGTCATCGGCCAGTCTCAGAGATCACATCGACCACTCTGTTCTTATGGCTTCACCCGATCTAGTCGGTGCAAGCTCGCTGGCCACACCCATGAGCTCCATGTACGGGACCTTTGCCGCGAAACGCAGTCAAACGTCGATGTCGCAGCGAGCCGTGCTACCGTCGATTCCTGCCGACAGTCAAATGGCCGGTGGCGCATACTTGTTCGACACATCGCTTTGCGCTGGTCAAGCGCCAGTCTCTCCTAGATCTCCGCACACATCGCCACATCCAACTGGTCTTGAGCCTTGTCCGGAGTCCTTCTTGCTACGACCATTCTGGCTAATGCGTGCGATGTCATCAACGATCATCCACCCTCGCGGCGGCTTCCTCACCACCAAGATGTTCGTACCGCGGGAGGTCTGGCAGATGAAGGGGGTCAAGCTGAAGATGGTCGAGGAGAAGGTGGCCAACTGCGACTTGCTCACTGCCGCTCTCGGCCGCCTCTCCGGAGTTGACACCAACGATGCTGATGCTGTTATGGACGAGCTTCAAAGTTTCGAAGAAGTCATGGAACGTGTGCAAGCAGCACTGACCAAGAAACTCGGAAGCGATGTGGGCGTGCATGGAGTCGCAGGCATGTTCAAGGATGCTTCTGCTGCGACCATGTCCAACGCCATGGGTAATAATCATGGCTCGGACTCCGCTGCTGCATCGGACAAAGCGGCGAAGAGCAATTCCGGCAAGAGCTATCTCTCGTCCTGGCGCAAGTTGCGCAACAAATCCTCCGGAGCCCCATTAACATCCTCGTCCACCGGCAGTTTCAACAGCAAATCCTCCAGCGGCAAGGACCAACACACGATCCCCTCCGTCCCAATGACGACCTTTGTGCCCGTCGAACGTCGCGGCAACAAGAGAGATGCACGCAATCTCGTCTTCGAGGGTCCCAATAAAGATTACATGGGTTCCCTAGCTCGGCTCTTCGACGGGGTTCAAATCCTTGGTAAGTCTTGATCCACGCACTCCCCGGCACTTCTTCGTTTTGTGGAAACGGGCGTTCGCTCGCGTGCAGCACACCGCTTTCCGGCAGAGCTGTCTGCTGTCTGCTCGCTTGCGTCACCTTCGCTTCGCTCGCGTGCAGCTTCGCTTAGCCGTTGCGATCCACTCTCTTCAAGCATGCCTTCCACCACAGTAACCCCCACGCACCTTTCTTTACCCGACCTCATCTACCCCACCCTCCTCACATGCATAATCTATCGACAGAGACTACCAGCATTGCAACCACCTCGCTAACGCAGTTCTCACAGATCAAATCGCGCGCCAAGTCGAGGATCCCGGCCTCAAGCACTCCTCGCCTACGCACGTCGGTTTGGAGCTCAGCATTCGGCACGCAGCCGAGTTCTTCGGCTTCTACGTTTGTCGCTTCGTGCTGGCGGACTTGGGCCTGCTGATGGACAAGTTTGTCAAGCGGGGCACGGAGTGGCTGCTCGCTTGAGGGAGCAATTGCGGTCGGGAATGATGAATGGTCGCTTGGGCTGCCATGTCAGCGTGACGTATCTTTCGACGACTATGGCCAACGATAACGATGGACGACGAATGACATCTACAGCATGGAATGTAGGATCTTTCATGGGAGATGTACGACCTGCTAGTCAAATCGGCGGGTACCGAGACGTCAGGTCGCTTGCCATCTATGACTGGACCAGGAGCGGAGGATCTTACAGGCGGATCCTCGCTCGATTGAGAAACGATGAACGAAGAGGAGGAAGAGGAGGAAGCAAGGGAAGTCAAAACAGGAGGCATGGTCGAAGTCACGGATGGCTTCCGGGGAGTTCGGAGACGGTAAGAGAAGAGGACATGTCCGAAATTCAAGTGACGAGGATCAAGAGGAGGAAGAAAGTCAGAGGAGAGAAGCAATGGGAAATGCTCTCTCAGCAGCAAAGCACTGGCAGCTCACAGTACCAGACGGGATCAATGTTCGATCTGATCGAAAGCCATTCTTTGCGTTTTCACTTTTGTGATGATTTTAAAATCATTTATCTGCTTTCTTTGCTTTTTTGGACTACGCGATGATATCCCGTCCAATTGCTGTTGATATGCGATTGTTGCTGGCTTTGTTTTGTTATACATTTTGTTCTGCGGATGTGAGGATTCGGATTTAGATGGAGGGGAAACGGGACAGAGACTTTGAAGGGAGCTACAGACTGCCCTGGGTCGTTCGCTATTGCTATAATTTAACAATTATTATTACTACCGCCTGAACAAGACGTTGTAAGGTAAGGTATTCCTCAATGCTTGCCTCTGGAAGCTATACCCTGGAGGTGGCCCATAGCCCACGTCTTTCTTGGCGTAAGACCCGGGGATGCGGTTCACGTCTCGCTTATACTTGGTCTCTGATACACATCATCATCATCATCATCATTAATAGTATCCATCTTATCCTCGAAGACACATTACCGAACCTGGATCATGGACATAGACCGATCCCTTCTTCCATGTCGACGATTAACTCAAATACACAGCCTCCCCAACTCCGCCCATCGTCCGTGCAAGCAAACCTGAACATCCGAGTCTCAGATCCCCCCCCATCCCCAACCCATCTCAAACCACCCATCCATGCCCTCCCAATTCCCACCCCACCAGTGAAGCGAACCGAACGCCGAACGGGCCCAAGCCACGCCGCCGTGTCGTCACAAAGTGCTGACGATTTCCCTCCTTCGGCGCCTGAATATGCGTGTGCTTGGCCTGCCAAGAACTGGTGATTCCGCGGTCTCACTCTGCCAAGACGTGTCCAAGATCATGGGAGGCGCGGTCTATCGCTGGCATCTGCGCCTCCATTGTCGAATGATGGGCTCGGTGGTGGGCGGATGAGAGGTTTGGTCTCTGGAGGTGTTTCTCGCGGATGATGGCGGAGGATGGTGGTTGGTGGTGCTGCGTTTGGGTCTTGTCCAGGTTGTTCTTGCATGATTTTGGTGCCGAGTCCGAGTGCGAGTCCGAAGTGAAATATGGGCGTTTGAAAGCAGCTTGGGATGAGATGGTCCGTTTTCAAAAGCTCGAGTAAATTCGCTGCGCGAACTCTTGCGCTGGAGAATTGCGGGTTGGCAGGCTCACGATAGGAGAGTAGAAACGGACTTGCTTCGGTTTGATCGATCCCCGCAGAGGCAGGTCGACGCTTTCTTGTCTTCGACGTCTTTTAGGGTTTTCCATTTTTCGACTTGCTTGAGGATGAGTTCAAATACTTGGATATGTCTGTAGACACCGAGCTGAGGAATTCATCGTAGTTGGGATCGGACGACTTCTTCCCGGGATTTGCAGGCTGTTGACGATGGCCTGGTTGCGTTGACGATGTCGAACTGGAAGAAGAACCCGAGGATTGTTTCGAACCGTCTTTGCCGGGAGTCGTCATCTGGTGATACAAGGTCGGAGAATTCCTGGGGTATTGCACAAGACCAGCCATGGGCGAAAGAAGAACGTCCTCGGTGGGATAAGTAGTAAACAGGTTGAGTCAAGGCAACGCAGGAGGCAACGCAAGACAACAAGGAGGCAAGAGTGAGATGACAAGAGAGATGGACGCTTTTGCCAATGCGATGTGCAGAGAGTGTTCGGGATAGATATATCAATCCGAAGCGACCTTGAACGAGAAAGTGCTAAAAATGCTCGCGCATGGGGTTTCGAGCACGACAAATCACTGCCACCAAGCTTAGTAGACGACCGGCAGTACCGGCAGACTGTGTTCGTGGACGGTCATGCCCTGTCACTGTGAATAATGGGCCTGCCTATCCACATACCTCCGCGGCGGAGCCAGTCGAGTGACCGTCATGCCATTGCCGAGCCACTGGTGAGAAACGACATGCCGAGCCACCTCCATCGAATGTGTGTCCATCAGCAGCAGCAGTGATCCAGAATCCATGTCACCAAAGAGCCAAGCGAGGCCGGACAATAATCATATAGGGCATGGACCCGCAGAAGAGGGATTCAGACTTTCACCGTAGGTTTTGAGGCATCCACAGTTTTACGTTGCGTTAGTCTGGCCTCGCTTGCGGCAGGTGTTCACCCTACAGTACAGGGGTACTTTTTGAGACCCTCGCGTACGGCTTTTTTGTAAAAGGCGTGTACAAACAAGCTTTGGCACCGGGAACGTGGCCGCTGTGAGGTGAGAATGAGATCTCGCATGATGACGGACCGCTGCTGACCGGTTGCCGCCGACTCGCCGGCATTGATCTGGTTCCGGTCTTTGACTGCTGTGAATCTGCGTGGTCTCTATGATCCTATCCACGTCCCCGCGGAGAGAGGAGGGACATGGATCAGGATGGCGTGTTCTATACGAGGTCATCAGCATCACAGCCTTGATCAGGCATTTTCATCAAAAACGCGTCGCCTTGGCTTCGTCCCCGGATCTGCGTGGCTGCGGGTCTGGGATCTTATATTCTTCTAGTTCTACTTCTACCTGGGCGGGACTCGGCTCGGGCTTTAGTTGAACGACATCAGCCGACATTTGACGCAAGCGAGTTGGAGGCGTCGACTTGCCGGAGACACCAAGAGTAAGGAAGGGTACGGACGTGAGAGAGTGTGAAACCGTCCGGGCGTCCAGACCGCCACAGGACCAGGACCACAGGAGCCAAGACACTCATCAGCATGTTGATCCGGACTCGAGATCCGGGAAAGAGGTTGCTGGCATGCTGCCGCGCCGATAGTTCTAGGTGATGGGCTTTCACAATGGCCCTTCGGCTAGTTCTAGCTCACGATGAACGAAGGTTGATCAAGTTGTAGGACGCTCTTGCTTGGCAGCTGCCCCGAAGAGAGGGGGGATGTACGAGGTAGTCACGGAAGTCATGACCGCCCGCGCCTTGCTTTTGCGAGTGAAGAAAGCCGACCTCGTCTTCTTCCTCTTATCTACATCACAAGGAAGGTCAGCATTCACTCACGCACCAATTGCTGGTGAAATGTAATACTCGCTGATGACAAGGCATCTTCACTTCGGCACCCAAGCGATCCGGCGCTGAGTCCAGCGAATATTTCCTGCACTGTGTGGACTCTGATTGGTGGGGTGCCCTGTCGACATCGTCATTCACGAGACGTACGACCTCACATCACAACGACAAGACTTTCTCGTACTTCGTACGGCGATCTGCCTCGAGTGGTGTAAAGAGGACGACTGGAAAACACAAATACAGCATCGTTCCTCGGAGAAGCAACAAACAATCGAAAGTCCATTCCACGTACAGGAAACGCTCACGAATCGCAAGTTCCATCTCGAGCCACCAAGACTGTCGATCTCGCACACAATCGATCTACATTCCGCCAGATCGCCTCTCGCCCAGAGACTCCAGCCAAGACTCGCGAAAATAGACTGCTGCCGACTTTCCAAGCGACGTCATCTTCTTCGCCATCCTTCATCCACCGGTGCCCTGGCCGAACATCGTCCCTTCCAGGCTTGCAAACATTCTTCGTCGGATCTCGCGGTGATACTAGAGAATGTTTCTCAATCTAGTCTTGGCCTCCCTGGCCCTGACTATCGCATACATCGCGAATACTTATCGATGCTTCCGGATCAACCTGGCCGCTGCAAAACAAAGTGGCTTGCCTTATGTTTGCACGCCCGTATACACCTTCAGCAGGTTCTGGCTCGTTACTCATAGACTATGGTTGCCCTTCATCCGCTTGCTACCTCGGGCATGGACCGAATCATGGATCGTGTAAGTTGTGGGCCAAATCAATGCGTATGGCGTTCGCTGACAACGGATTAGACTCCTCACACCAGAGTACATCTGGACGAGACAGTATGATCTCTTCAAGGACCTAGACTCTGATGTCATCATGATTGTCGCTCCCGGAGCGAACACGGTGCTCGTAGCAGACCCGGAGGCCAACACTCAAATCACCACTCGACGCAATGACTTCCTCAAGCCGATCTGGCAGTACACTGGCCTCGATGTGTACGGCAAGAATGTCGTATCGACCGAAGGTGCGAACTGGCGTCACCACCGAAAGATCACAAGTCCGCCGTTCAGCGAAAAGAACAACGTGCTTGTGTGGAAGGAGTCCCTCGCCCAGGCCGAGAGTATGTTGACCGAGTGGGTGGGCAAAGGCACTGACGAAAGCGGTACGGTGTGGAGTGTCGCTTCGGAGACGATGCGACTTTCTCTGCACATCATCAGCCGAGCTGGATTCGGAGTGCGTCTGCACTGGCCGCATGAGAACAGAGATGATTCCATTCCCGAAGGTCACAGTATGACTTACAAGGGAGCTTTGGAGACTCTGCTCCATCGAATCCTCACTGTCGTTGTTACTCCTAGATGGCTGCTCGAGAACTCTCCATTGCAAATCCACAAGCTCACGTACCAGGGTTTGACCGAATGGGGTCAGTACATGCGCGAGATGTATGTCCAGAAGCGTGCAGAGGTCGAGCAAGGTGGTGGCGATAAAGAAGGTATGGACTTGATGGGCGCCCTGGTCGAAGGCGCGGGTATCGGCAAGGGATCAAAGAAGGGCCAGCAACTCCTCACCGACGAGGAAATTCTCGGCAATGCCTTCGTCTTTATTCTCGCCGGTCATGAAACTGCCGCCAACACCCTTCACTTTTCCATCCTGTTCCTCGCCATGGCAATCCCTTCCCAGCGCCACCTCCAGAAAGATCTCGATGACCTCTTCGGCGACCGTCCAGCTTCCGAGTGGAGCTACGACGAAGACCTCCCCAAACTCTTCGGTAACATGTGCGGCGCCGTCATGAACGAACAACTTCGTCTCATCCCTCCGGTCGTCGGCATCCCCAAATTCGTCGACGCCAAGGGTCCCCAAGGTCTGCGCCTCGGAGACAAGCACATCACCGTCCCTGCGGGCTCCTACGTGACCCTCAACACCATCGCCGTCCACCGCAATCCCAAGTACTGGCCGCACACCTCGGAGCAAGATCTGCTAGAATTCCGACCGGAACGCTGGCTCTTGGACCCGTCATCGGCCGCGTCATCAAATCACGCCGACGATGAAGGGTACCAGGTCGACGAGGGCATGGAATTCGACCAGACCGACAAACGCCCCGACACGGCTGCCACGCTCCGCTCTTCCGTCCCGTCAAAGGCGCCTACCTGCCCTTCTCCGACGGCTACCGCTCCTGCTTGGGTCGCCGATTCGCACAAGTCGAAATCTTGGCCGTCCTGGCGGTGATTTTCAAGACGTGGACCGTCGAGCTGGATGTCAGTGAATACATGAGTGATGCGGAGTTGAAAACGGCTAGCGAGGAGAAGAAGAAGGAAGCTTGGGGTCAGGCGGAGAAGAAGGCGAGGAAGCTGTTGAGGGAGAACATGGCGACTATCATCACGATTCAAATCCGGGGCGATAAGGTGCCGTTCAGGTTCGTGAAGAGGGGCAAGGAGAATTTCAAGTGGTGAGCAGAGGTCGACTTTCCTTGAGACGAGGAAGTGGATCAAGGTCAGTCAGAGACGTGAGACCACAAAAGGCTGCGGAAACAGAACAGCTATTTTTGGCGCGCCTAGCTACTACACAGAAATCCTTGTATCCTGGACCCATCGTTTCTCATCGCCGGACGAATTTTCACTTTTGGCGGCATACATTGACACTAAACAGACCGACGGAGCGTGGCTGTACGTGCAACCGACCTGACCGTGCACATAATTAGGAGAAGAGCCCACCGCGACTCTGCCTTCACGCGCGAGAGACGTCGAAAAGACGACAATTGCCACGGGGCTTGTAGGCGAAGTTTCTACGGATTTCGGCCTGCTGTTCGGCCGTGGCATCGTTGTGCAAGGCCATTGGACAAGCGCAGATCGTGGCAGCCTTCGTACGTCCCATGGGTTGGAGGGACAATAATCAGAGCTTCAGGGTGTATGGTTTTGGGTGTCCTCGGCGGAGAGCCGATATGAAAGTGAAGAATATGTCGTAGGCTTGATGTAGTCGTGGAGAAGGAGGATGCCCACCCAATACGCTTCAGCGACCGACCGAGCAGGGCTTGCGAAGAGTCGGTCTATGTTCGAATAAGAGCTGCGGTCAGGCTATGCCAATGGGCATGCCGTTCTCCGCTACGTGTAAGGCCACTTCAAACTCAAAGGCATCGTGGCTGCTTCGTTCAGGCTGGTCTACCACTCCCAGCCTGGTGCTTGACACGAAGCGCCTCCCTGGAACAGTGAAATAGCTCTGCGAAGCCATCAGAATGTGACGGGTCGAATCAGGGGCCAGTCCGGACGAGTCTGGCGAAAAGATTGAGCATTGTACTCACGACCTGAGTCTCCTGGAATCATACTGGAACAAGTAAGAATGCGTAAGACCTGGTCTCGGTGAATGTCATATTGATATTACGGCCTACGAACGCCTCCCAATGCAATGCAACGTATCCTAATGATCTGTCCTAGTCCCCCGACCGCCATTCTCACAACGTCTCCCACCCTCCAGGATTGATGTCTCCCTCCAGCTTCCGTGAGATCACCGACGGGATCATGTGGTTCAGCCACACATCCCTCAACAGCTTATCGTATCTCTTCTGGTTCAGATACAACTGGTGATGTCTCCTCAGAGTCGGGTCCGGCTCACCATGCTTGTCCAGATACGGTGCCTGGGCCCAGCTCCCACTTTTGCCCTCATGCGAGAACAGCACCATGCACTTTCGAATGTTGATGAACACGCCGACGCGCATGTCATGCTTCTTCATGTGCTCGTGGCAGCCGCCGAAAGATTTGTCTTTCATGCAGCAGAACGCCTGCGAACAGAACATCTCGCCGCAGAGGAGACACATGGCCGGATCGGAGAGTTCTTTGCCTGTTGAAGGGCAGCGGCGGCGAATGGCTTCTTCGGTGAGAGCATCGTAGTTCATGGGCAGACCAACGAGCTCGAAGATGGCGGGATGAGGAATATTGATGCTTGAGGTTGGAGAGGGTGAGAGGCTTTCGTTCTCGGAGATGAAGATGGCTTGGTGTAGCCAGTTGCTAGTGATGAAGCGCAAATTGAGACCTGGAGCTGATTTGGACACAAAGATCGCGCAGATGTCGTCGAGGGATGGTATGTGCAGCAGTGCCGTCAGTCGTTGTAACTCAGGTGCCTCGGGATCAAGGTCGTATGGGCATTCGAATTCCAATCCGTAGCGAACCAGCATGAGCACGGTGCACTTTCGAAGGAAGGCTAGCGCGTATTTGTTCAGGAGCTGACGCAGGAGACCGATCTGTCGGTCTTTCTGATGCTCGTCCTCGCCGTCGAGCTCCATCCCCATCGTGATGATGGCTTGCTTCAGGAGTCGGTTATCTGTCTCGCTTTGGGACTGGATGTCGCTCTGTTTGGTCACGACCGGGCGCAACACGAACGCAGTCTTGACGATCTCAGCCCAGTAACAAAGCTGCAACATGGATGCAGCCTCTGCTATAGTTGGGGCCATCAAGCACAACCAGTCTGCGAAGAAGAGGAATATGTCATCTTGAAACAAGAAATATCCGTAGATCTCCTTCATCCGGACCATCGAGGTCTGGTGTTCGGTACCAAAGAGTTGCGCCGTCATGATGTCTTGCTTTTTGACGGCCTCTTGTACGACGGCATTCGATTCGGACTGCATCACATTGACAGCGAGGTATGACTCCACCGTCTCCGAAATGATTCGGAGATGTGTGAGCACTTGATCGGGCAGATCCACCACTAAAGACTTTCCACTTGGATTGTTGCAAACTCCGCGATAGGTGATTTCGAACGATGCGACAGAAAGGCCCAAGGATCGTGACAAGGCCGCAACAGGGTTGATTTCTCCAGCATCTGTGACGGGAACAGAGAGCTTGTTGACTTTGATCGACTCTTGAATGCGGCGATATGCACTCCAAAGGTCCGACAGTCGGGTTGGCTCACTCGGCAGTCCTTGATCAGGTCCGGAAAACTGGCTCTGAATGCCTCCGACGCTACGACCGCCCATACCCAGACTGGCAAGTCTCGACAGCGCGTGCCCAGCTCTGCCAGGAAATCGACGCTCCAGTGGACTTGCGGGCGAGTTCTCGAGCGACAAATCTTGCATGTTCTGCTGAATCAGGGACGGCGCAAACATGTTACTCACATACTGAGCCGATCTGTTCGTGTGATAGTCGTGGACTTGCTGACGGCGAGCTGTGGATGACGCGGACGGATTGGCGAGAGAGACCATATCCACAGGATATTTGTCGTCAACATCGTTGAGCCAGTCGTCGAAATTCTGTGCGAGATGTAAATCGTGCTCATGAGCGCACTCCTTCGCCTTCCAGATGATTGGGAGGAAAGTGTTCCCTAGCGCCTTGCACAATGGACATACGAATTCTTTGTGATCGATTCGCTCAGGATGATGGCGGGCGATCTGCGCGGTATGGCGACGATTGGTCGCTGCGAGATAGAGCTCGAAGCACTTGAAATGCATAATGTGGCCACAGCTGGTCGCGACGGGTCCCTTGATGCCTCCCTCCTGATGCGGAAAGCCTTTCGACAGAACTTGTCGCTCGGTACTGAGGATGGTGCCGTCCGCGCCGACCTTGCGCACTTCTCGCTTGTTATCGCCCGCTACTCCGAATGGGCGGAGTTTTTCAGCAGAGCGATCAAGACTTGTCGGAGTGTTGATCACCTCTTTGAGGTAGTCACCGTCTTCAACAGGCGTTGACCGAAGGATGTTGCTTTCACCTAGAAATGCGAAGGTTCCGTACAAACGCTGGTCATCCGTCTCCTCTTGACATAGGATGCAATTGCCGGCGGGAAATTGCCAGGTTCGACGCTGCTCGATACCATCTGTCTCATGAACAACGGACATGTCGTCCTCGAGGTCATCGAACTCATCTTCAAAACTGGATAGTCCCTGATTTTGCAAGAAATTGTTCTGTTGCTGCTTCATCTGCGCCATAATTCTCGCCTGGCGTGCTAAAGCTTCCTGCTTCTTGCGTTCCTTTTCCTCAGCAGGCAGCGTGGCCGGCGAGTTGGTGGCATTGGGATCCACCAGGAATCCCTCGGGAATGGATGCGGCGACCTTTTCAGGCTGTCGAATTTGGATTTGTTTTAGAATGTATCGGATCGTAGGGTGGCAAGACGCGTATTCGGACCTGTCTTTGTTCGCGACCAGCAGCTTGATTAGACTAGTGGGTCTTGTGAAGTCGTCCATTGTGGCGACATCATCATCGTCTCTATCGTGAAAGCCGCAGATCTCAGACGATGCAAGATCAGAGAATGGGCTGTCTGAGCCAGAGCTGATTTTCTCCTCAAGCAACGCGAGGACCACGAGGTGGAGCACCATGTGAAGGAAAGTCTCGACACGTGTCGCTGGGACGCGGGGGTCCATTGGGCCTCCGGACGTGTAGTCGGCAGTCGCAGCAAAATCGAGAGCGGCGCCAAGAAGCTGGACGAAGAGACGTGTCCTCGTGAAAGCTCCAAGATGGGCAAACATGCCATTCTCAATCCTTTCAAGGCGAGGCTCATAGACCACATCTTCTGCCTTCTGTCCGGTCTTCTTCGCCGCGTGCTTCTTGTAGATGTCCTCTGCCTCCTCGCGATGGTTTCGAGAGTAGTGAGCATAATAAGGATCGATCAGCTCGATGAACTTCGGCTTGAGCTCAAAGGTGCCGGTATCGGAAAGGCCTTCTGGGGCGTGGTAGACAGTCATGCTTTCAAGGACTCGGCTAAATTCGTCGGATTCGCCCACCTTCTCGGTGACGCGCCCAGCGAGTTCACTGAATGACAAGGGCTTGAAGCACAAGGCATGCGCAATATCGTGTTGCAACACCTTGTCGTGATGATCCTTCTCATTGGTGCTTGGAAGTAGGTTCCCACGCTCGGATAAGGCGACGATAAGCAAATGGAAGAAGTCTTCTACCACGTCCACGTGCTGACTAGGGTCCAAAGGACAACCCAAGACGAAACAATATCGACCGACGATCCAGTCGGCCAGACCCCATCGATCGATCATTTGAGCGAGGAATCTCTCTCCGATGTTCTCTTCGTCCGAGCCGCAGAGCACCAACCCAGCTTGAATCATGAAGACGTCGCGTTGGTACCCTACGTCACGATGCGAGACACTTCGATATGTGTGTGCCTGATGCCGAAGCGTGATGCCATTGCGTACCCATATGCCAGCCTTCATTTGCGACAGCCAGGCGCACACTCGTAAAGGATGGTCGAAAATGGCGGTGAGAAGTAGGTCCGGGCTTAGTTTACTCGGTGTGAGGTAACTCGAAAAGGGAGTCATCTTGGTCACATTCCATGGATCTTTGAGATCGCCGGGCGCAAAGTGAAGCAGCGTCCGCATGCCCTGACGGCTAATACTCTTCGCGTTCTCAAGTAACCACGAGAGAAGGTAATGGAGTGGATGGTGGAAGCTCATCGGTCCGGATAGTACCTCGTAATACGGCACGGTGTACCATTTTTCGCTCATCTCGAAGGGACCGACCGCGTGCAAGCTGAACTCGCCTTTGTTCTCAGCCGCATGGAAACGCTTCCGCTCACATCCAAAGGTGTTGATCATGGTGACCTGAGCCACTGTCCGGATCGCGCGTTCGAGGTTTGCATTGCCATCGTCGAATTTGGAGCTGGGCTCGAAGGCGACTGCCAGTTGCTTGCACAGCTTGTTCACTTCCTTGACAATCATACTCGCACTGATCCAGGCATCAGACTCGTACTCAACATGTTCTCCAGTAGCCCGCACGTTGGGGCAAACTCCTTGATGGAGTTTGACCAGGTCAATGAACTGGAGCAAATAGCGTGGTTCGAAGCGCAGCTTGTAGTGCACGAACTCGGACTGGAATAGCCAGCGCAGATCCATGAAGAAGTGGAACATCCTACGGTTAGTGACTGCACCGGCATCAAAGGCCAATGTCGCTCGCATGTTTACATCTTCCGGGAAGCCGACCTGGCGGGTTGTGATGAAGGTGTACAAAATCGCCATCAGGTTTGTGAGAAAATTTCCTCTTTCCACAACTTCCTGGGTGATCGTCGGAGTAGTGAGCATCTGGACGCTCAAATTGATGATCGAGTGGTCTGGCTCGCGATCTGCAATGAGGTAGAGCTGAGCCAAGGTGGTGTACAGACCAGCGAATCGAAGTCCAAGTACTCGTTTGAATTGTGGGATGGTCACTACCGTTGTGATATAGAGATGTCGCAGTTGTATTCTCAATGTCTTCCACAATCTCAAGTCGTAGAGAATGAGGTAATCGAGCCGCACGCGTTGCCACAAATCTTCACGCGGTTCGCTGGGTCGAGGCGCCATGAATGCCTCCGGCTTCTCAAGCCAATGCTTGCTTGGTCGTGGTCGTCTAGTCTTGATCGCCTTGGGTGTCCGCGGAACGTTCTCGTACGGCGCGTTTGAAGTTGGTCGTGTTTGATCAGCCTCCCCATCGTCACTATCGACAGGGGTCAAGATCCGTCGCCTGGCACCGCGGGGCGGTGGAGGTGGAGGCGGAGGATAGCCACCAATAGTTGCCTCTAATGCCTCCGTCATGTCGTCAGGCTCGTCGAGGATGTCAATGTCCATGTCGGCCGCGTCAACAGTCGGTATGCCACCCATGTGCGCTGTCCGCACCTCATCAACCTCAATCTCCATTCCATCCTCTTCAATATCCATGTCGTCGTAGTCTTCATCGTAATCTTCGTCGTCGTCGTTCTCATCGTCGTCATCATCATTAATTGTATCGTCGACTTCGACTTCCACTCTTATGACGTTCGCAGCTGGTCGCAGGGGTTGCATCCATGCGCGATATCTCCGACGGACTTTGTCGTATTCTTCTGCTTCATGATCGTCAATGCCCGCCTGACCGATGTCCTTGTTGCTTGCTTGACTGCCTGTCCGCCATGGATTGAGAAGTTCCTCGCACACAATGTTTCGGAGAAGATACGGCTCGTCCCCAACCGCACAATTGGCAATGTCCGATATCCAATCGATGATTGTCGCACACATGTGTTCTCTAAATGTGTCTCGCGCAGATCTGATCGTAACCGTGACCTTGAGTTGCTCGATGATCTCCGCCATGCCGAGCAATTCCGAGACGTCGGTCGAATACTGCACGACAGAACGACCAATGTCGTTGACCTCCATTGCCTTTTCAAACCCGAACGTTTTCGTTTTCCCGCATGCTCTTGCCACCTGATTCTGCACATCATCGACTGTGTGCTTCTCGTCGTTCCAAAGCACTAGAGCAAACTCAGGGAACTCCTCCGTAGGCTCTTCTCCGTAGACTGAAGACAGGCGGGAAAGACGTTCATCCTGGAGGATGGAGGTAGCAGATTTGGGAAGTCGCAGTTGCTCCGGTGAGCATGAGAACACATCGCATAGATAGTCGACGCTTCTCGCGATGGTCATCCTGATCGCCCGAACCAGATCTGGCGGCAGCTGAGAGCCGAGTGATTCGGCCGGTCCCTTTCCTTTCTCCTTGCCACTCTCCTTGCCAGCTCTGGCACTCGCCTCGGTGTCCGCTGTATGTATGGAACATCTGACCTCTTTCTTCCACGCTTCTGGGTCTCCACAATCGCAGCATCCACTATTTCCAGGGGAGACTGATATCAAGACCATGTGTCCCTCGTGATCACTGCTCTCGAAACACTTCGAACACAGCACGCATGTCTCATCCGCTTCGCATGTTTTGCAGTGATATGTGCTTTCTCCATTCTTGAAGATGTGCCCGCAAGCCGTTCCTTTAGCTGCAGCGGTGTACTCAGCTCCATCTATTGCTCCCTGTGCCGAGCGAAGAGACCATGGCTCTGATGAGTCCTGAGGGGTGCCACGTGGAAAGAAGAGTCGCAGATAGTCGTCTCGTTGCGCAGCGAGTGACCTGAAGAGTGTTCGTCGGAGATGACAGTCAGCTGCAGGTGTGAAACGGTTCGAGAAGTTGAAAGGTTGCCTCAAGAGCTCGAGGCTGAGGTTTGCCTCTGCAGGCGATGTTGACAGCATCGCTGTGTTCCTCCTAGGCTGTCGCGCCGGCTCAAAGCGCTTTGCGCCGCACGTTAAGATTCAGCAACCCGATGTTGGTGTGTTGCAATCGTTGCATCACTCGAGCCTGGCTTCACAGGATATTGAAATGCTGTTGACGCCTCGATGAGGGTGTGTTGGACGAGTTGTTGGAAGTCAAGTGTGGTAAGTAGCGAGGAACAAAGGCAGTCTTGCTCACTTCGCGACTCCCGTCTCCAATCAAGCGTGATGATGATGACGTCGGAACAAATATCTACAGCACTCACGTACAACTCGGAAATATGCTAGAACTGTTTGTCACGCATTCTGACTACTGAGGATGCAGGACACAGACACGACGGGGTGATGCGGAAACACGTGACATCAGAGACCATTCAGGTCGGAATATGGCTACTTTCGATGATAGGATGAAAACGCTCTGGATATATGTACAGACGCCGCAATCAATCAAGCATGTCCATGGCCTCGAATCATGCCTGCTGAAATTCCCGAGTGTGTCCCAATGACGAGCTCTTTCCTGCTTCACAGCGTCCCTGAGCACCGAACAATCGCCTACTCTTCATCTGCCTCCACGTATCGCTTCTTGATGTCCTTCCATTGACGCTGCGTACGTTTGTTAGTATCTTTTCCATGTCGCATGCTCGATTCCTGCCACGTACGCCTCTGTTGATCTGGTCCCATATGAGGTTTGCGCCGGTGTCGAAGGCACTGGAAATTAGTTAGAATTGACATTTCCATGGGGCTGTCTCGGTCTCGTACAGGCTCGTTGCGTATGTTCCCGCGAAGATGACACTCAGAAATACCGCATTTCGCTTCACGAGAGCGCTGTGAGTCGCGTTAGCCAATGCTTGACTATCGGGCGTCAGGCGCAAACATCGTACTTGTAGACGCCACCAAGGATTCCAGCCATTTTGACAGTGGTAGATATGTCTTGAGGTTCTGCTGAAGTGTTCGAACTGGTGCTCGAGGGTCGCTTCGCTATTGTGGGTCGTCGTTGGGCGTGGTGGTCAGAAGGAAGATCGAACATGCGAAGTCAAGTCAAAGTTGGCGGCGGAATTACCCGCAGGTTTGCTCCGATGCTTGATGGTTTTTGATCATGCATGAAGCAACATCGACATCCCGCTCTTGGAAGTGCGCGACGCTGCTGCGGCAGTGAGGACCTCGGATTGAAGATTCATTTGACAGCAATGGCTCCCACGGCGGACACTACCCGCTCGGGCATTCGCAAACTCAGCACCGGCGAATCTGTGATTCCCTCTTCTACGAGGCCCGATGGATCTGTGCGAAAGGAAATCCGCGTGAAGCCCGGCTACAAACCACCTGAGGACGTCGAGGTCTACAAGAATCGGACTGCGCATGCGTGGAAGCACCGAGGCAAAGGCGGTGTCGTTGGAGCTGAGCCGGCCGAGGACAAATCGCCTCTACAGGTAGCAGCTGCTGCAGCGAAAAACGCCAAAAGGAGGGAGGCGAGGAAGAAGGCTGCTGCAGCTACTGGAGATGGAAAGGCAGGCGAGGGTGAGGGGACTGGGAACGGTGCAGCTGAGTTCGACGTCCAGGAACCTGTCACTGTCGATCCAGAAGCAGAGAAAGCGAAAGAGGCCAAGAAGCTCGCGAAGAAATTACGGCAGGCGCGCGAGCTTAGTGAGAAGAAAGAGAAGGGCGAGGGACTGCTGCCCGAGCAGTTCCAAAAGGTCATCAAGATTCAAGAGCTGATCAGGCAATTGGACAATCTTGGATTCGACGCGGAAGGCGAGAAGAAGCCAAATGATACCATTGCTGGCTGAATAGTGGCTCGTGATGCTCTCGAGCGTCAGCCTATGAATTTTTCCATGCACAGGTGCATTGTCACCGCACTTCTATGGTCAGGACGACTGCGCGGCCTCGCAACGTTTCGAACAGGCCGAATGCATTCTCGGCCCTGAAACTCGCTTGGTCAAGCTCGACCTCCACAGATACCGGTGGTTCGATTTGTTTTGGGATTGGTCGTTGTTCGGGAGCCTTGCTCTGCTTGCGGCCCCAGAAAGAATCCTTCGTCTGTGGAGCTGGCCTGTCCAAAACCGCAGTCTCCTCTTTGACCCCGATCGCCGGCACGTTACCGAAGATGGCTTCCAGAGTCTGCTGTCGCAGCAATTCCAATGCTTCTGGCTGGGTCCAGAATTGCGTGCCATCATCAAGGCCATCCAGCTGTATTAGAATGGGTTCGTCGCCGTGGGTGTACCCGACCAATTCGCCACCCTTACTACAATCCGCTTGTCAAAGATCAGCACAATGCACGAAGACAACCCAATAGCTCGACTCACCCTGGTCGGACGGCAGTATCAAAAGCTTCGTCCTCGACAGACCATGTTTTGCTCGTTCTCGAATTTGTGGCAACAACTTCTCTACCAATGCTGCGACGTGCTGGGACCTTGATACTGCGACTTCTTCTCGAATGCTTAGATGCGTTGGGGTTTTCGTGCCCCATCGGGAGAAGTCTGCTTTGTCGCTGTTGCTCGAAGCGATGTCCTCGTAGGCCGGTGGCTCCATGATGCGGCTATCGCAATTGTGATCGGGCACGTTGCAATGAGATCTGCGGTTCGAAAATGAGGAGATCTGACCTGTGGCGATGCTTTGAAGTGAGCGGCTATGGCGGCCATGTAGGAGTGCGTAGGATGTAAGGCAAGTATTCCCTGGACCAACGGAGCGGGATCGCGCAGCATTGATTTTGTCTGAGGCTGTCAGTACCTCTACGATTTATTCGGTGTTAAGCTTCACCGAGACTTTGACGCTCTGCCCATGGATCGCAAGTTCAGCGACTCCGCCTGGATCCTCCGGCTAGCCCTGCAGTCGAGCTACTCTACGGACGGCAATCACAACATCACTGGATAGCAGCGTAGTCCGCATGAACAACGGTACAAATTCCATCATCAAGCATTGAACTTGTTTCGACCTGATCACGAGGCACTACGCTGATATAGCGATGCCGCAGATTCAAGCAGCTGTCTTCAGCATTCAACCGGAAGATAGGATTCTGCAATGCTTGGCCGCATGTCCGGAGGATTCGCAAATTTGAGGCCGCACACAACATGTACGAAATGGAACTCGGAATGGAAGCTTTGAATCTCAGCCCTGCACAGCCTGGTCTTAGCGCCAATATGTCCTGTTGGCACTACTCCGCGGTTACGCTCGGACTGCACTGCACATCTTGCACCCAAGTGGATTGGATTGTGCATATCGAGTGGGAGAACGCTGGTACATTATCACGATACCTTGTTTCACGGCCTTGTAGGGTGTTACAAAGACTACTTTTGTTCCAAAGACTACTGAGTGGTCCGTAGCCTTTGCACCAAACGAACATCAATCCATTTTTGGAGGATGCGAGTAAGGACTGGCCTCTCGGTACGGGCTGTCACGAGGTGATCTCCACGGGGCGCAGACGGCTTGACCACGAAAGCTCGCCCTCTCTTCAACCAGAAGCGTCTGTAATTGTATGGCCGGTTGCTGTGACTGGCTTTGGCCGGTACAGACGGCATGTAAATGAGGTCGAGACGGACTGCACAGCCGGGCCAAGATGGAGTGCTCAGCAAGAGACTACATATATAAACGCCCGTCGTTGCAAATTCCTTCTTTCCGATCGAGACCTCACTTTCGAAGCATCAAGCACGAAGACACTCGCTCAGCTCAACTACTACACCACTTCCTCGATCGAGGACTTTACTCATCTCTACTCTACTCTACCATTCTTCCAGAAACCGCAGTCATGTGGTATCACGTCTCTGAACCCAACTCGTACCTCGCAGTCACTGGCGCAGGTGTCGATTCGGTTCGCATCACGAAAAAGGCTTTCATATACCCACTGCAGAAGGTCACCAAGATCAGCATTACACCGTTCGACTTTTCCATGTCCTTACAAGCCATGACCTCAGAAAAGCTGCAATTCTCTCTGCCTGCAGTCTTGTACGTATCTTCGACCCACGAGACCGTACATCCACTGACATCAAGTAGCACAATCGGTCCAGACGACACTGTCGAGTCCCTTATGAAATATGCCGTTCTCCTTACCGGAGACAGCGATGGCCGTGTGCCTACAGGTGCTAAAGGCGGCATGGTCGCCACAGGACGCAACCACGTCCAGGACATCGTCAAAGGAATCATCGAGGGCGAGACCCGCTCGATCGTCTCCAACATGACCATGGAAGAACTGTTCAACAATCGCCGCATCTTCAAAGCTCAAGTAATCGAGTGCGTGCAGAAGGAACTTGACCAATTTGGTCTCCGCATCTACAATGCCAACGTCAAGGAACTGCAAGATCTGGGCGAGTCGAAGTACTTCCAGTCTCTGGCCCAGAAGGCTCATGAGGGAGCTCAATCTCAGGCACAAGTGGACGTCGCCAACGCTCGGTGAGTCTCCAGTCTCGGTCCTCTGTCTACTGTCTCATCTAACCCCCAACAGCATGATTGGTAAAGTCGGCCAAGCCGAGAAAGAAGGAGAAGCCAAGCAGGAAATTGCCAAGATCGATGCGAAGACCGCAGTGCTCGAAACCGAGCGAAAGGTCGAGAAAGCGAATGCGGATCAAAAGCTCAAGACCCGGGAGATCCTCATCTCCCGCGACCTGAACCTCGAGCAAATCGCCGCCCAACGCGCTGCCGAGCAGAAGGACGCCGAGCTGCAGAAGAACGTCGAGCAGAAACGCGCTGAGATGGAGTTGGAACGTCTGCGAGCCACAACGGTCACTCAGGCGAAGATCGCAAAGGAGTCATCTCAGCAGAAGGCCGACGCGGACTTGTATACGCAGGAAAAGAAAGCCGATGCCGCGAAGTACAACCAAAAGGCTGAGTCGGAGGCAGTCTGTAGGTTTCCCATCCTTGTCGCCTCGCAGAACGATCTCATGTCGCTGACTTGCTTCCCCAGTTTTCCGCTCCACCCAAGCCACCGATGCCTCCAACTACAAGCTCACCCACGAAGCGGCCGCTCTCCTCGATGCCCGTACGAACGAAGCTGAAGCCGCGTACATCCTCGCGACCCGGCAAGCCGAAGCGACGTACCTCGCTCGCGCCCGCGAAGCCGAAGCCGCGTACATCACCCGCAAGAAGGAGTCCGAGGGTCTCATCGAAATGGCCAAAGCCTACGGCGCTCTAGCGGACGTGCTCGGCGGACCGCAGGGGTTGATGAACTACCTCATGCTCAAGGAAGGCGTATTCGTCAAGCTGGCGGAGGCAAACGCCCAGGCGGTGAATGGTTTGGCGCCGAAGATCAATGTCTGGACGACGGAGGGTGGAGGAAACGGCGGAGCGGATGCGATGGCGCCCATTCAAAATCTGTTCAAGAGTTTGCCGCCGTTGTTCAGCACGATTCAGGACCAGACCGGGATGACGCCGCCGAATTGGCTGGCGAATATGCCGCAGAGGAATGGAGAGATGGAGCCGGAGGAGAAGATGGGCCAGAGAAGGGAGGGCTTGGAATTGTCCAATGGGAATGCAAATGGACATTGAAGGGTAGGGAGATGAAGGGAGATGGGATGATTTGATACCCTTGGTTTTTCTGTTGTACAATTTCGGAGTTAGCTGTCCTTCGTGATCACAAGCTTCTCACGCTCAATGTCATGATCCATATCAGACCTTCACAGGCTCCTGTAGTACCTGCGACGTACCCCCTTTTCGTCGGCTCCTCCACCCCACTGCCACAGTGCCGGACTCTGCCTTCAACTTAAATGCGCATTCGTTCCAATCGGTCCGACCAAGCACAAGTTCCACGTGATCCTGTCTCGAATACTGTCCGGCGGTCTTGTCAGCACTCCAAAACGAGAAGGACGCTCAGTCCCAGCGGTTGGTCCCCTGCGCTGCTCGGTCGCGGCCTGCTCAGTAGGCTTCCAACGGCCGGACAACAACCCAAAGAGAGCGAGTACGCTACCAGATATACACTGGTAATGTAAAGAAGGAACAGATATTCGCTGTCCAGCACCGCTTTCTGCGAGACCCTTCGATAGCTCACTGGATATATCCAACAATGACTGCCCGAACGCTATTAGGGCCGAGAAGATGACAGAGGCCGACAAGATCCGAAGCATCATCCCGCAAAGAATTGCAAACCCGCGTCCTGAGGCATATCTCCAATGTCGAACAAGTTCTCCCATGAGATATCCTGAAAGAAATCGTTGACATCCCAGTCTCCGTAATTGATGCCAGCAGCAGGAATGGGGGTGAATCCTGGATTCTGCGTGGTCGACGAAGCTCTCGGAATGTTAGACATCCCGACCGGAACTGTGGTCGGGGACTCCAAACCAGTGCTACTCTGGCGCCTACGCTTGACATTCGGCCCGCTCAGCTCATCTTCGGTCATAGCCTCGGAGTCTGCCCGTCGCTTCGGACGCTGCAAATCGGACAGAAGGGTCGACAGAGCTGCGTAGCAGCGCTTTGCACTCTTCCAGCGCTCACTCATTCGCCGCAGAATATCCAAACAGCGTAGAATCTCCCTGTCCCGCTGCGTTAGAAATGCTTGGATCATGATTGAAAGACCGAGAAACTTACTGCGAGCCCTGCCTTGTGTTGTATAGCCCAATCTGGCAAGCAAACGACACAATTAAGCCAGACATCCAGCAAGCAGAAAGGTATCCGGGCCAGAACAAGTTTTGTTGTTTCTCCAGAGCTAGGATGGTTCGCTTTGCAGCTCGAATCGTAACTTGTAGGCCGTGGTGGAATTCCGGGGCAGAACGCGGTAAAGACAACGACGGCCGGTTGATCGATATGATCAGCTGTTCATACAAGACATGCAGAAACGGCAGGAAACGAGAGACCTGCATGTCGACGCCCGGATCGCCATGACCGGTTGGCTCCTCTGGAAAGCTGTTGAACCATTTGTCAACATCGGAGCGCAAAAAAAGAATTTTGCGGGAGTCGTGGTTGCGTGAGTGTAGAGACGCATGGTAAATCTCCAGAGCTCGTCCAAGGAGTCTACCATATTCGACAAAGTTGGCAAGAATGATTTCGCGATTGCTGCCTAGTCCTTCTCGGGGTTCTTCAATGTGAGATCGTGTAGCATCGGAACTGTGAGCGTTCGCGGTGCTAGGCGAAGACTGGTCTGAGGCTCCGGAATTGGCGCCTGCTGCGCGAGCGGGTACTCCATTAGCATTCAGAGACCCCGTATCATGCTTCTCGCTTCTTCCTGAAACGCAAACATCGATCTCGGAATCGAGGAAAGACACAGGTATGCCAAGAGACTGCGCCAGATATCGGTCCAAAGCGTACGCGCTCCAGAGTATGCGCTTACGAAGGTCGCGGTCTTCGTTGGACAGCTGAGGATAACGGTAGGGGCAACGATGAAGGCCAGCGTGATATACAAGCTTGCTCAGTAGACCTCCCAACGACGACGCGGTGCGAAGGGCCATGGTCGAAACGCAATACAATTGAGCAGCAAGCACGGTTTGGATCGACAAGATGTCTAAAGCAAAAGGCAAAATGGTTAGTAATGGCTCAGACGCAAAAGGCACGAGGGCAGACTAAGATCTGCTGCCATAGCCCGAGAGACAATCTCGGACCGCAGTAGATGTTCTCCCCTGTGGCTTGCTTACCATGTCGGGAAGCCAGCGATGCCACGAGAGAAAGGAGGTCCGACTTTGACAGAACTGATGTCGCACTGGTGCACGGATTGGAGGTGCTGAAGGCTCCCATGGTCAACACACATTGCAAGATGACAAGGTAACAAGTCCGCGTCCGGTCAACTGCGATTCTGTTTCCCCCCTTCATGACCTTCGGATCAGAGTACAGTGCATCGAGGTCCTGCAGGAAGTCTTGTCCAGAAAGAAATGGGAGGATTGGATGCCAAGTTTGGAAGTATTCGACCGCAAGGAGCTGTGCGGTGTCGTATGGCGGCAGTGAGCCCAATTGTGTAGATCTGTTGATGATCTCAACTGTGTTGTTGTGGGCTCCAACAATGACTTCGTAGTGATGGCCACGCTCAGGCGAGTTGCGAGCTGAAGCGATGTCGTCTTCTCCACCTACTGTCTCTTCAGCGGCAGGAAGAAAAGATCCCTCATACTGCCTTGACGAAGCAAAGGCCTGCTTCACGGTATTGATGAAGTACACCCCGGAGGAGCTGCCAATAAATCGACTTTCAGGACCAGATATCAGAGAGCCGGTCTCATGATTGCTGGTAGGCGAATCCTCCGCCTCGGTCCTTGGAGCTTCCATATCTTTGAACTGGACTCAGTGTCCCAGAGCCGCAGACGAAGCATTGAAACTCCGGAGGGATGAGGGATGAGACTCGTCGGCTGTTGGACGTTGAAAGTTTACGGTGGGCTACACAGCGTCGGAGTCCATAACCAAGCAGTACGGTGGGCTGCATCTAGGACATGAGAAGTCTTGGCTTCGACCTCGTCCTTTTCCCGCTTCAAAGTTTTGGCTCTTCTTTCCACATAAACCGAAGCACATTGCTATCGTCGTTGAGACAACACAATGCCCAACAGCACGCCAGAGAAGGGTCGGAGATCAAGAATCACAGCAGCGTGCGCTGTCTGTCGGGCGAAGCGCCAGAAATGCAGCGGAGAGAAGTAAGTGCATTGAGCGCATGCATTCAACCACTGGGTCCATGCTAACCGCCCAAGACCTACGTGTGATCAGTGTCGACTTCACAATGAAGAATGCTGGTGGAGCGATCAGAAGAAGAGGTATTGGTCCTCGAGCTTCGAGCGAGCCCAGCCTTATGCTTACAGTACTGTACAACAGAGGACCAGCCAAGGACTACCTACGCTCGCTGCAGGACCGGCTGCAGGAAACCGAGAGACTTCTCCTCAGTCTACTGCCTCAGGTCTCAAATGAACAACTACTGGCCACTCTACAAAATGATACTGGCCATGGACCATCTCATCAAGCATGGGCAACCTCTCTATCAGGACCGGAATACTGGTCCAAATACCAACTGAATCGCCCGGACGCCATCAGAGAATGGCAAAGGCATCGTACTGATGGCATCCCAAAGACTGACCACTCCATCCCGCGTCTGCCATACCCGAGCCAGAAAATGGAGCAAACAACAGAAATACCGCACATGTCGGGTGTCTCTTTGACTACCATTCACCCCCAGGCGGCACCAGTCGCGAGAATGATAATGGATGATCCCAGACAGTACCAAGAGATCTCTCACCATCCTTACGGCGAGAACGGAGACTGGCGACAAGCCCAGCAGACCGCGCCCGCATTGAGCCAGAGGCGATACAGCGAGGAGACTCGTGATGCATGCGAGGCCCTCTTCTCCATCTCGAATCCTGCTCGCTCTGTGTCCAAGCAGGTCGACCCTCAAATCATGAACATGCAACCTCCAATACGCCAAGATGAGACACCGACATCCGAAAACAAAACACTTCCTGCACAGTTTCCGAAGCACCTCTTTTGGTGATCTATGCGTGGTATCCAACACTGGGAGTATCTGTGAATCACCTACGGATCAGGGCTCACGACAAGTAGCGGACATATCTCATGACACGGCAATGCTCTTGGACGTTGAATAATTCATGACACGGCTATCATCTACCTAACTCGAGAATCAAGCACCCACTTGGACGCTGTTGATCGCGTTCTGCCCAGCACGTGGATTGTACGCCATTTGCACAGGCGGGATTGGTGCCGGGACCTCCGCGAGGCCTACCGGCTCAATATACTCCTTGAAAGCATTCACCCGCAGACGAAGCTTCCTGCTCTCAGCGTATACGACCCTCCTCATGCGGTTGGTGCTACCAAGAGGTTGGTGCGTCTTCAAGCCGTGCCACGAGTTACATGTGATCCTGTCGTCCCACCAGACACGGAACTCTGGCAGCCACGAATCTTGCGGCTCGAATTCGAGGTGTGCAATCTCCTCGAAAGGATACTTGGTCTCGTCCCACTCCACGCCGATGTCCTCCACGGGCTGCTCGTCGAGATTCTGCAAGAGCTGGGCGCAGAAGGAGTACGTGACCTTGTTGTTCTGGTGGAACTGACGGGTGTGCTGGGACAGGATGTTAATCGGAGCGTCGTCGCCGATGAACTCGTTCTCGAGCTTCTTCTGCTCCTCGCCTTTGGGGAAGACGCCGTATTTGGCGACGTAGTCTCCGTGGCGGTACGCGGACTGAGACCACTCCTTCATCGCCACCACTGTCACACGTCAGTCTTGGAACACAACGATCACGAGTGCTTCGACCTACTGTGCTGCTTTGGAAGGTTGGCACCCATGGTTGCCAACTTCGCATCCGGACGTTCGGAGAGCTCGGCGCCAAACTTGTCGAGTGTGTTCCAGTTGCGCTCCAGCGAGTCGGCGATCTCGTTCGTCGCCCGAGGAGTGCGGAGCTCAAGCACGGGGTAGTTGTTGAAGGTGAAGTCCTGGGTGCCCTTATCCTCGCCCCAGATCTTCTCGCCCTCCACCCCAAAAATCTTCATTCCAATGCCCCGTGGCTGTGGTGCGTTGTCGGGGAGGATCTTGGGCGTCAAGGACGAGTAGCGCATGATCACGTCGTATGTGCCGGCCTTGGCGAACATGCCTTGAGCGAGGTGGGTTGGAAGGTTCTCGTGGACGACGAATTTGCCCATGACGCACTGCGGACTGTTGTCAGTACATCTGCTGTCTTGAAGAAAGAGGAGAGGTGCAACACGCACACCCTGAGTCTTGAGATGTGTTCCTCGCAAGCAGTGGTGGTGCTCGTTGAAGTTCATCATTTGAAAGCGCTTGAACTGCTCCGACACCTCCCAGATCTTCTCCTTCTCGCCGGGCTGCTCCTTCTCGACGCCCTCGGCGTCCCATCGAATGTACTTGGAGTCAGACATCTTGGTTGAATCGAATGATTGAACCGAATGATGTGTATATGGATTTGGGTATCTCGGTGACGTTCAAGGAAGGAGAGTGTCTCCAGATGCTACCATGGCGAACATATAACCACCTCCTCGAGTAGCCACGCCAATGCAGCCTGCTAAGCGGCTGTCTCTACCCCATCCAACAGCAATCCTTCCATCTCGCCGAACTGACGTCTGGAACAGTTCCTCACGTTGATCGACCGCGAAGCCGTGTCGTCCATCGTCGGTACCCACCCAGCCGATGCGGGGTGAAGGCGGGGCTAGAACGCAGAATGAAACTCTGTCTAATATCTGTTCCTCCGCTATCGATAGGCCGCACCGAGATCTGCCCCTCTGCAAGACGGATGGATGCGTAATTAGAGTATTTGGAAGATCAGTCAGTTCACATGACTCTTCGACGAATCAAATGGAGCGCGATTATGAGCACGTAGAGCTCCAGGTGGTGAGATCAACGACATTTCTCCGACGATTGAACATCTACTAGATCACTACCACTACCACACCTCAGAATCACAAGCGACCTTAGATCAGCATGGTAAAACCAATCCCCTTCCAAAACCAGAATACCCAGAAAACCCCTCGAAACCTAAGGTACTAGAACAATTCCAGACCCACCAAGCACCAAGTCAGGACATCAGACCCCGGAGGCTTCGAGACCGCGCAGCAGTAATATTGGCAGTATATTGCCAATGACCGACAGCCGTTAGCTGCCGCGCATAAGTCGCCAATAGCACGGACTGAGGCCCGCCATCGTTCGGATCGGTCAGTCGAAAACGTCGGACAGGCTGGCTTTGGCAGGGGCTATTATTGGACGACTTTGGTAGCAGACCAAAGAGCATAATTCCAGTATTAGAACAGGCCCTCCACATCCGTCTGGTCGCGAATCCGTCCTTGTTCTTCGAACCGGATCGTCGCTATCGGGCTCTCCACGCTAGGCCAACGAGTCTTCCGTCAACTTTCGATCCTGGCGACGAGCTCAAGCCGTTCGTCCGTTTCCTTCTAGCCCAACAACATGCAGCTTTTCTTAAATCAACTCACAACATCCCCGCCCGGCCTCGCAACCGCTCAAAATCAACCCCCATCCCCCTTGAGACCGGTCTGCGGCTTGATTCTCCACCCAGGAACCTCCTCATCCGCCTTCTGCCGAATCACCTCCCAAGGCGTCGGAAAGCCCGCGGCCAATTCATCTCCACCCCTCTGCTTCGCGCCCATGATGACGAATTTCCCCGAGCGATGCGCCAAGAAGCCGCGCAGGAAGCCCTGGTCGATCAGCGACGACAGGATCGACTCGATGGACGTTGTGGTGGGGAGCAGGGCCTCGGACTCCGCGTCGTAGTTCGCGCCGTCAAAGTCCGGGTCTGTCCACGCCGCTTCCGCCGGGTTCTGCGCGAGCTTCTCGAGGGCGTAGAAGACTTTGAGCAGATCTTCGACACTCACGTGCGGTGCGACTTTACTGTTTCCCGTCCGGTCATACCTCGTGCCCGCCAGGATCCAGGTTTTGCGGATCAGACTCCTCCACACGAGGACCTCGCAGCGATTCCGCAGTTGCAGGAGGATGCGGAAGTGGAGGAAGAAGTCGGCGTGTGGACTATTGTAGTCGAGATGTTGTCGGAAGGCGGCGATGTTGCCGCTGCGGATGGCGCGCATGAGAGGCATGAAGCGGTCGTAGAGGCCTTGAGCTTCGGGACGTTGGAGGAGGGAAGCAGACGGGAAGCGGCCCATGATGATGTTGGAGGTGATGAGGTAGATGAGGATCCGCCGGCGTTGGCGGATGCATCGAGGGCTTGCGGGGCATTCATCGTAGGCTTGTTGTAGGGCGAGTTGGGCGCGGTAGAAGTGGCTGTTCTCGTGTTCTCGAAGAGGAAGGCGCCGAGGTAGTAGAGGTAGGTGACTCGTTGGGCTTTAGGGTAGGCGCTTAGAGGTGCAGAGTACGTGCCAATGGATTCGAAGAAGGTGGTTGCGTTGTTGGTTTTGCGACATTGGAACAAGATTTTGAAACAGATGTTGGCGAGGAGGTAGATGCCGCGTTTCTTGCCTTCGGGTGGGTCGCTGGGATCTTTGACGGGTGTGCGGTCGGTTACGCACGTGTTGAAGGCGTCGCGAAGGTTGTTGACGGCTCCTTCGGCGAGTGAGACTGGTGACTCGTCGTCTTTGGAGGCCTCATTTGCGCGGTTGCCTAGGAGCGATGGGTCTTTGTCCAGGGTGATGGCGAGGTAGCATACGAACTTGGCGCTGGTGACCACGATGGAGAGCATGAGCTGGCCTAGTACTCCATGGTTGAGTGCGCTGTTCGCTTTTCTATGACACGTCAATTATCCTCCGTCATACGGCTCGATGGTGGCAAGACTCACTTCTGCAGAAGGCTCAGCGACTCAAAGGTCTCCAACAGATGATCTTTATCCGGCTGCAAATCTCGCAAGTAGACGAGGTACTGCACCATGAACAGGATGAACTGCGACCATGTACCACTATCGTTCACGCCCTCTCGAGCAGCACTGAGGACTTGTCTGCACTTGTCCTCTAGCGCACTTTCATTGCCTTTCGGATACAGTTGTCGAACTTCGCTGATCAACTGGCTGTAGTTATTGTCGAACGGTGGCTCGATTATCATCCATTGGGCAAGCCGTTGCTCGTTGTGATGTTGAATGAATCCGTTGATGGCGACCAGAAATTGTCCCAGTTGAGCACCGGGAGCACTCGGTGCCGGCATTGTCCTCTCCGCTGCTCTGCTCGTTGTGACCCCCTGTTCCTTTGATCGAAGTGCAGATCCCCAAACCCCTTCGAGAGTCCCGGCGTATTTCTGCTCGCGTGCCTAGGCGGATTCTTGCGCCTCACAATATGCAAGTCCTCAAGCTCCGCAGAAAGTCCAGGTGTCGCAAGCTCAGCGAGCGTGATGCGCAACTGCCTCACACCGCTCGAAAGACCGGGTGTGGACAAGACTCGGATCTGCCCAAAGGCTGGTGTCTGCAACGCTTCTGGAAGCCCACTTGCGAGAACAAGTCTGCCCAAACCGTTCGGTCTGCCGATATGGACTCTCGCAAAGTCTGTGGAAAGACCCGGAGTTGCCAGCCCGGTAGTTGGAGAGAGCTGTTGTCCGTCTCTCGGATCCAGGAATTTAAATGCAAACCACCAAGCGACGGAGTTGAATACTTCGATCACACTTCGTCCGAATAGTCCCAACGCTTCGAAGCTTTCTAGTGCCTCTCGGGCGAGAACTTCAATGAGAACGTCCAGACTCGTGGCGGACGCGGAACTCAGTTGATGGACTATTTGGCAAGTGTAGTTGCAGATCCAGTCGGCGTCGCAGATTCCCAGGTCGACTTCTCCTGGCGCGCAATCCGCTAATGCGCAGGCTGTGATCACGGCGTCGAAGTCGTAGATCGAGGCTTGAGATTCCGATACGATCACTGGATGGTGGTGCTTTGTCGCAAAAGATTTGACTGGCTCTGGGCTCTTTGTCTGATTTCGTGGAGGTTTGCGGTGTTGAGGGGACGATGGTTTCGGTTCTGGTAAACCAGAAATCGATGGCTCGTCTTCGGTCTGGCTCCGCTTTGGTCGTTTCTTCCGATCAGATCTTTTCGGCGTTGTACCTTCGATGGGAACCTCGGGATCCTCCTCTCGTTTCCGTTTTCCTTGAGGCTTCTCCCTTCCCTCAAGAATTCGAGCAAAATCCTCTCCTGTCTTCGTCGCTCCGTCCTGTCGATCGTCCTTTCCTGCCTGACGAAGTCTTCCCAGTCTTGTCCTATCACGTTTCGCCTTCAATTCCACCCGCTCCCCCGTATTGCCCGAATCCAAACTTCTTTGATGTTTTTGTTGTGATGCAGGTCCGCTGCGAGGTGCCGTCGGAAGTTTAAGCCACCGCGAGGAGCTCGGACCGCGCGCCATGTGCTTCAGTCCACACTTCTGCACGACATGCATGCATGCATGCACTACTGGCAACTGCACTGCACTGCTGTACAACGCGTTTCGCGCGCGATGATGTGAATTTGCCGATCGGTGTTGATGTCAGTCGTCACAGAGAGTGAGAAGTGCTTGGGCGAATGCGGTCAAGCTGGGAAGATGGCTTTGTTTGAGGGACGTGAGGTTTTCATTGTCAAGGACACGAGGTTCACGGTGAGTAGAACGAGTCGACGCGGAAGAGGCGTGATTCGACTAACGATTGCAATTCCGTTCCATGCCATATCTCCTCCCATTTATTTACACATAGTGTCCGAAGACTCCGAGATCAAGTTTCCCCTTCTCTTCCTTATTCCCACTCTCCTTCACTCTCATCGACAGGTAAGGACAGAACGCAGCATGAACAGCCGCAGAGCGCCTCGCGAGGAAGCAGTGCAATTGGTATCCGAAATCGCGCCCCTTCGGCCGAAGTCTCAAAGGCTAACATCGATTGGTGTTGATATGTGAAAAGAAATGGAAGGTAGTAGTAGTCGTGGCTGGTAAGCCACCCGTAACATCGTCAAACAACGCTAGACACAGAATAACGCAATCACTCGGGCCAATCAAAGCTACATCGCCTGACCCGGTACGGGTTTCCTCGCAGGGACAGCGGTTCCACTCGTCGGCGCGGCAGCTTCAGGGCTAGGTCGCATCTCGCTTCGCACGGCAGGAGAGACGGCACGGTCGGACGAGTTGGGCGTAAGAGGGCGCGGGACCATCATGCCGGGAGCGTTGGGTGGGCCACGATGACTGTTGGAAGTGCCAGGGCGAGAGCTGGGTGTTCCGGGTGGGCCAAGATTGCTGTTGGAAGTGCCAGGGCGAGAGCTGGGTGCTCCGGGTGGGCCTTGGGGTCGAGGCTTCACGGGAAGTTTAGACAGGCAGGTGCGCGGTGCGACACCTTGTTGGCTGCGGTCCATACGAATGCAAAGAGCCTGAAACATTGTTAGTGCGGTTCAAGTTTGTAGTGAGCATGAAGTACTCACCCAGCCGTCATCGTATTCATGAAGCATGCGAACGAGCTGGCCAGATCGGAGCTCGAGTTCGTCGTCCATGCTGGGTTTGAAGTCGAGCTGGACACGGTGGACATTGTTTGGACCGCGTGGAGAAGGAGGCGGGCCACCTGCTGCCATTGGGACCGCTGCGGCGGCACCAGAAGCTTGCCATGAGGGCGATTGTGCGGCGGTGGCTGTCGCTGGTGGACTGGCACCATCGAATGGGTTGGTGGGTGGGCTGACTGATCGCGACTTCTCCGCACCGTCGTTGAAGGGGTTGTCGCGAGCCTGGCCTTCAAGCTTGGCGCCGGAGCTGGATCGGTCTCCATTGAAGCCTGGCATGAGTTGGGTGATCGGTCGAAGGCTGAGCCGTGGGGCGGTGGATGAGGTACGCTCGGAGCGCACGCTAGCAGGACCTTTCTCCGTCTGGATAGAATCATGCTTGGTAGCCGCACGCTCGCCATTTTCCATTTGTCGAGGTTGCTCCATTTGTCGAGGTTGTTCCACTGGTCGAGGTTGCTCCGTTTGTCGCATGGCAGGTGCAGCGAAAGCACCTGTCGCAGCTGCAGCGGTCATTCCAGAATGCATCTGCGTTTGAGGAGCAGCGCGTGGAAAGCTGGCGCGCTTCTCATCGATGATCTCGCCGTTGCGCTTGGCGGTCTGCTTCTTCTTCTTCCATAGGAAAAAGTATACACAGCCCGCCATCGCTCCGATCAAGAATATAATACCAAAGGCAAGGCCTGCCTTACCACCAGCGCTCATTCCACCATCGCTCGTTTCTTCTGCCGAGGCCGCGGATGTGGACGAAGAAACTGACCCAGCGTGTAGAGGTGTACTCATAGCCCGACTTGAAGTCGCCATCGTTGTTGGGGTGTAGTCCGAGCCCGCACTGGAGGTGATCTCACTGAGATCCGCGCTCGACGTGGGGTCCTTCTGGGGAGCAACCATCGCGGAAGATACGGATGCTACAGCAGCGGTGGACGATGGGCGGCCCTGAATCGGAGCTGCCTTGAGGTACGATGCTGTTTGTGTCGCCTTTGGTTGCGGAGCTGGCGCTGTAGATAGCGTGAGGTAATAGGCGGGTCCGGAGAAGGTCTGAGGCAGGGTCACGTAGACAACCTGCACGCCATTGGCATTCTGGCGTGGCTTCAAGTCCTGTTCCTGAGGAACGTGCATGACGGGTTTGTCGGCGTGGGTCTCGCGCTTGCGGATGGTGAGTTGTTCGCGAGCGGCCTCGCCGCGAAACACGCGGCCGTGCGTGTGTCGCTTGTGGAGGGCCATGTCGTCGACTGTGAGATGTCGAATATATCGTGTGCGAGGTGAATCGGAGGGGAGGTCGGGTATGCGGTCGGTCCAGGTGGTTCACAGTTGTGGCAAGGAATGCGGACCGCCGGAGCGTGGAATGTGGTGTGTGTAGGGATAGTTGTCAGGCCCAGCTGTGTGAAGTAGAAAGAAAGAATGGCTGCGATGATATGGGCCCACCGATGAATGAAAGGCGGCGGACCTGCGATGTCGCTGAGAAGGGAAGAGAGTGTGGTAGCCGGGGCTGGTGGTGGTGGTGTTGGTGGCGATGAGATGGTGGTGGTTGGTGGTGATGGTGGAAGAGAGAGAAGAGTAGAGTTAGTTGCCTGCCGCCCTGCCAGCGAAATGGCCGAGAGAGAGAGAGAGAGAGAGTCGCGCGGCATCAACAGGCCAATAATCCAAGCCGATCCCAAGCCAGCACGATCCCAAGCCAGCCAATCCCAAGCCGCTCCACCTCTCTCGGAAATGAAACGGTGTCGACTTGGGAGTTTTAGCCTCTGGGATGCAGACATCGCCCGCCCTTCCGCGATCGCGTCAGGTACGAAGCCAATCATGTTGCTCTATTCACTCCAGGGCAGATGAGCTGGGCCCTGGCACCGAAATACTCCGAGGGCCCAATGAACGAACCTCCGCATAGGTCGTACGGTGGGGTTTTTTTTCACACATGGCAACCGCTTCGTGCACATCATCCGGGCTGCATACGATGATGAATCATATGTGTTGTGAAGAGTGTCTTCGTAGCAACCAGACAAAGACACTCTTCACAACACAACACAACACAACACGAATCCTGACTTTCGGTACGGACAGCCGGCCACGAATCCGCCCATCACTCAGGGTCGAACCACCGTTCCAACTGGCAATAACACACGGCTCAAGAACGGTAACCTAATCCGCGCGTTTCAACCTTTTCATTGAATCATCTGACGAGTGCGTATCGTCTATCCGTTCGCAATCTAGACGAAACCATGGACATGGATAAGTAGTCTGGAGTCTCTGGACATTTGCATGGGTCTCATTTCACTGCGAAGTCTAGCCAGTCGCCCCGTGCAACTTTGCCAGGTCGCGATGTGGTTACTGTCAGACAAAAGCATCACATGGTCGCTCTCTACAACATGCAGGCCGACTCGGAACACACTCGTGGCCATGAGTTCTCCTCCAACGCGGAATCACGACAATAATGCGCGGCAGAGAGCAATCCCGTCCCGTCAAGCACAGCACAGCACAGCAGCTTCTTTCACCTCATTCACAATTCATGTGTGACACCGCCTTGTCACTATTTCCATTCATTGTTCCATTCATCAACTCTCAAATCAATTCACCACAGCATTGTCTCTTCTTCGCAATCTAAACCTACAAAAACCCTACCTTTCCGTCCCACACCCTCCCGTCTCCCCCCCCAACTTAAACCTAAACCCAAAATTCCAAGAAAACCCAAACCCAACAACCCAAACCCAAACCGCCTCACAAACCACAAAAAATGCACTTCCTCCTTCCAACAACCCTCCTCCTAACCCTCGCCCTCGCAGCTCCCGTCCCAGCAGGCCCACCAGCAACCTGCTCCCTCGCCTACTGGGCCAACGGCGGCATCTGGACCGCCCACATCCCTCAACCCTACAACTCCGGCTCCGGCTGCAAGTCCATCAAAGCCACCCTCCGCAAGTCCATCAAACTCACCAACAAGTTCTCCTGCAAGGACGACGGCCACGGCATGACCAAGTTGAAATTCGCGACGAATTTCAAGAATGACAAGGTCAATGTCGCGTTGCAGGAGGCGTATCCCATGATTGACTTTGTGGGGTGGCAGGTTTGCGCGCCGTATAATCCGTGAGGGAGTCGCGAGAGGAGAGCGGAATAGGTGAGTGCGGGTCTGTGGATCTGAGGTGGTAAGTCGTCGAAATAGCATGAGGTATGTCGCTGGTGCGGGACTCTAGAATGTATCAATGCTAAAAGATGAGTTTTACCAAATTTGCAGCTTCAGTTCTATTGGTTTTTTTGGGGGTTTCTTTTCTTTTCTTCATCGTTGCTGTAAACTGTCAGTCATGCTTCGGGTCCTCTTACTATTGCGATCATGTCCACATGTCGCTAGATGTCTTTGCAACAGAGACGGATGAGATGTTGAAAACACAAGTCGTGAAATGATGGTCGAATCTGGTCATTGCCTCTCCTAGCATCTGCATGCTGAGCGAACACATCCGCCAACCAGGTCGGACCATATCGTGATGCCGTGGAGTCGCTTGCATGGTTCGGACTCTCTGCAAGCTGAACGCCGAACAAACCTTGCGCCGCAATCCCGAGCTCATTGCAACCCAGCACCCACGCTCAATGATCTTCAAACTATACCAGACCGTCATAGAGCGAAAGAGCGGAGACAATCGTCTCATCACGCTTGCTTCCCTCCTGAACATCATAGTCAGCATCGTCACACCCATCGGACCCATCAACACCACTCACCTTGAACTCCGCCATATCCAAGCTCCCATTCTCATCCTTATCCATCATCGCGAAAATCTTCCTGACCCTCTTCTCCGGCGTATCCTCGTCCTCCGGCAACTTGACCATCGACCCCACCATCTTATAAATCGCCTCGACAATAGATAGCATCTCCTCGTAGCTGATCTTGCCGTCGCCGTCAATATCGTACAGCTGAAACGCCCAGTCGAGTTTGTCCTCCATTTTGCCGCGGCTGGTGACGGAGAGCGCGCAGATGAATTCTTTAAAGTCGATGCTGCCGGACTTGTCGGCGTCGAAGACGTTGAAGACGTAGTCGGCAAAGGAGGATGGGTCGCCAAAGGGGAAGAATTGCTTGTAGATCTTTTGGAATTCGGATTTAGTGAGCATGCCGCTGGGGCAGTCTTTTAGGAAGCCTGGATTACTGTTCAGCAGTGGTCTTTTCTTTGTCCTCCCTCGGCGCCACTCACCCTTGTACCATTGCTGCAGCTCTTTCTTGTCAAAATGTGTGGCTTTTTGGAGGTCGAGGAGCTCTTGCTGCGAGAGCTTGCTTTGGCTATGGCGATGCAGTGTCAGCTTGTCCGGGTTCATCTCCACCTACGATACGCCAGTGTTCTTGGTGATCTCGCACTGCAAGTCGCTGATGCCGATCTTGAGAGCGCACTCCTGCTTCGCTTTGAAGGCAGGGTAGCTGTAGCTCTCGCTGCGTGGGATGTGGAATGGACGTGGACGAGCGGCATGGCCAGTGATGCTGATACGCCTCAATCCGGTTGGTGAGGACGGTGGGATATCGCCAACTTCGTCCGGTATGATATCGTGGACTTTCTTCTCTTCCCTTGGCGTATCCGTCTTGTTGATCCTTGTCCCTCTCTTTGTAGATACGGCTCATACTGAAGGCGGTGGGATTAGAATGTCGAGCATGCCACCTCGATCTATTTGGCCCACTCGCTTGCGCTCCACGTCCACGTAATCCATGCAGCAGTTGCAGCGTCCGACGTCACACTTCCGCACGTGTGTGAAGGGAAAGAGCAAAGGGAAAGAGCATACCTTTTGCCCATGGCGGGAGGTGGAGCTTTGTTGAAACCTCTGAGATCTGTCGCAAAGGCGTCGTGAGCGAGATTGTGAGAGCTCGCAGTTGGCAAGGACGGTCGCTTGGCTGGACCTTGGAGAATGTGTTCAAGTCTCTTCTGCGCAGTGAGAACTTTGATATGAAGGTGGAACAGATATGGGAGCTCGTGCTGATGTGAAGATCAGATCGCGGGGGCGAAACGAGGACATGGAATACTAGCTCCGCCGGTGGGGAGATGGCGCCTCTTACCAAAGTTGCATCGTCAAAGACCTCCTATAGGTCGGTCAAGCGCCCTTGGATCACACCTCGAGCAATTGCAAGTTCGAGACGTGTGACCTGTCGCAGCTGAGAGCAGGAACCTGGAACGCGGCACTGTTTGCTGACGCATCCGTCTGGGTGGAAAAGCTTGTCCTGCCTTGCTTGGAATCTGCTACACGCGTAGTCGACAACTTTCGCTGTTGTCGAAGAACGTTTCAACGGGCTGGCTGTGGATCGCAGTACTGCTTGTTCTTGCAAGAGCGTGAAGAGTGGAAATATTGCTCGAGTGACATTCGCTCGTGTCGGTTTCCGAGACACGAATCGGAATCATCTACACGAAAACATCGGACAAGTCAAAAATGGCGACTTCATACATTCCGGATCGGATAGCATCGCCAGCGATGGAGAATGGCACAGCTGCATCTACGCCCACCGGCTCCATTGGTGTAAGCACCAGATCGAACGCACTGCAAAACAGAATCACGAGCGTTCTATCGGCTTCATACTCTGATCTGGAAATTCGCGATGCCCTTTCCATACTGGACGAGCGAGGACTGCAGAATACGGCAGAGACCCGGAGGAATCTTCGTCTGGACGTGCAGGAAGAGCTCATCGAATGCGATGGAGAGATTGTGCAGGACTTTGGCAAAGTCGCCGAGCAACTGAAACGCATCGGAGCAGCGATTGCAAACCTCAACAGCAGCTGTGTAGCGATGAGAAGGCATATCGCTGCTTCAAATCGCGAGACTGCACCGATGCTGGACGAGGCGAAGTCACTACTGGCGAATAAGCGCGAGGTGGAAACGAAGCAGCAGCTGCTCGACGCTTTCAACGCACACTTTGTGGTGTCTGATGCAGACCTCGCTACCTTGACCTCCACAGCTGAGCCAGTCAACGATGACTTTTTCAGGATCCTGACCAGAGTGAAGAAGATCCACCAAGACAGCCAGATCCTGCTTGGCACGGAGAATCAACGATTGGGTATGGAAATTCTGGAGCAAAGTTCCCGCCAGCTCAACGCTGCGTTCCAGAAGCTGTACAGATGGATTCAACGCGAGTTCAAGTCTTTAGACCTGGAGAATCCACAAATCAGTGCTGCGATTCGTCGAGCTTTGCGGGTGCTGGCCGAGCGTCCAACGCTCTTCCAGAATTGCTTGGACTTCTTCGCAGAGGCAAGGGAGAATATCCTCTCGAACAACTTCTATGCGGCCCTCACAGGGGCGCCAGTGGACGCAGATCACCCTGTGCTGGGCAAGGCCATCGAACTCTCCGCACACGACCCATTGCGATACATCGGCGACATGCTGGCATGGGCCCATTCTGCAACCGTCTCGGAGCGCGAGGCTCTGGAAGTTCTCTTCATCTCCGAAGGCGACGAGATCGCCAAAAGTATCCAGGCTGGTATCGAAAGCGAGCCGTGGACGCGCGCCGAGGAAGGCGGCGCTGAGCCATTCAACGGTCGCAAAGCATTGAACGAACTTGTCGACAAAGACCTGACTGGCGTATTCCGACAGCTCAGGCAGAGAGCAGAGCAGGTCGTCCACAGCCATGAGGATGCCGCGCTTGCCTACAAAATCTCCAATCTGGTGACCTTCTACACCACGATTTTTGTGAACCTCCTAGGCGAGAAGTCTGCGCTCCTCGACACGTTGCGTCCGCTGATCGATGCAGCAATGCGCGCCTTCCGATCCATCACTCGAGATCACGTCGCGAATCTGCAAGTGGACCTCTTCATTCCAACATCAGATCTCTCTCCTCCGGAATTCCTTGTCGAGGCACTGCAGACACTGCAAACATTGATGAAGAGCTACGACACTTCTATCGTTACTGCAAGCCGCGCACAGCGTATCGAAGGTTTCCAGCCGATTTTGCAAGAAGCTCTCGATCCATTCCTAGCCGGCTGCGAGAACCTTGCCAAGCGGCTACCGTCTCCCGCCAACCATGTTCTGGCGTTGAATTGCCTGTTCGCCACCAAGGAGACGCTCAGCGCGCATTCTTTCGCTGACCGATCCGAGGAGCTGCAAGCGCAGATCGATTCCCATGAGTCTGCACTCGCGGATGCAACGCACGAATGGTTTCTCGGAGAATCTGGCCTCGGTCCGCTTGTCAAGCATGTGTCTAGTGTTGAGGACCTCACTTCCAGCTACAAAGACCCGGGACAATTGTTAGCGACGGCGCAGCAGCTGGACGCATTCCTCCCATCAGCGACTGAGAACGCAAGAGCCTTCCTCAAGGGGTTGGAGCAGAAGCCGCTTGTGCGCAGGATTGTGGACCAGGCGGCTGAGAGGTTCTGTGAAGACTTCGAAGGGATTGAGAAGTTGATCGTTCAAGCGGACGAGGCGAGGAGGAAACAAGTCAATGGAGAGCAAGGAGAAGACGAGGTCTGGTTGCGGGACATCTTTCCCAGGACCGAGGATGAAATTCGAGTGCTTCTCAGCTAAGCGAGTACCTCGTCCACATGTCAAGACAACATTGACGCGGAAGATGAAAGCCCGAAATTTTTTCAATACCGCGCCTTAGACGAGCCGTGCTCGCCGTCAATCTGCCATGTCACAAGTACCGCCCCTTCGTCACCCGCCCTCTTCCTCATCCCTTCTTGTCCTCCTCCTTCTTCTTCTCCTTCTTTCCCTTCTCCACACCTCCAACAAATACGTAGTCATCCTCCGTGACCCTGCCCTTCCTCAGCGCCTCGTTCCTCCTGCTCAGACCTCCCTCCACGCCCTCCACGCCCACACTGCCCACATTTCCATACGCTTTGCCGTTCGTCTCCAATTCGCCGGGAGCGGGAGTGGCGGTGGTCGACACGACGACGAACTCTTCGTGGTAGTCTTTGCGAGTGATTTGCTCTGGAGACTCTCGGATTTTGCTTTCCGCCACGGTGGGATAGGCGTCTTCGAACTTGGGTGGAGAGGAGGGGAATTTGGTTTTGGCTGCCTCCTTGGTGGTTTTGTTCTCGGTCGACATGGCGGTTGTTGATGGTTGTTTGTTTAATGGCTTGCCGTGGATGTGTGTGGCAAGATGGAGATGGAGGTAAGCAGTCCAGTGGGTGCTCAGGCCGTGTATATGTAAACCGGTGATGTGTTTTGTTCTGGTCCAAGTTTGGCTTCTAGAGAATCGCAACAAAGAGGCAGCAGTGTTTCTGGCATTTGCCCCTTGTAGGCATACATCATTCACAGATGAGCCAGCACATTCTTGCATGAGCCAGTCGGCGACTGCAGCATCTTTCACATGATCACAAGAGCTGGCGTATGTGATCTTGCTCACTTGAGTCATAGGGTCCAATGTCACAGGCAGTCCTGCCGCAGACAAGCTTAATGCTCTTTGCGCTCTTCATGGCTGGTGTGTCAAGGACAGCCTTCACAGACTCTCTACTTCGAAGCGCTTCCAGAGCAGCTTTGCTGACCTCGTCTTTCATCGTGTGAGATGAAGCACATGCCTTCTCCAAGCCTGCTTCAGCAGGTCCCCGCCAAGCCAACACTCTGTCTGCCGAGGCGTATATTCTCGAGAGTTGAGCATATTGAGTTTGCTTCTCGTCGTCGTCTTTCATGTTGATCGACACGTAATCAATCCAGAATCGCCCCGTCGTGTCGTGATAGTCGACCATGTCATTCAACGCTTCCCATAGTGCTCGGGGCACCAACTTCGTGCGGCCTTGAAGTGTGATGGTCTTCAGGTCGCTCGTGTTCGACCCGTCATAGGCGAGCACGCTGTAATGGACATTTTCATCGTAGTAACACTCTTGATGCTCGAGCACGAGATGGACGTTGCTTGGAATACTGTTGCGATGAAATCGTACAAGACGTAAAGAGCCTGCGGCTAGATTTGCGTATTGGAATAGCATGTTGTACGACGTCGAAATGGGAATGTTGGCAGGGGTGAGAGATGAAGTCTTCGTGATAATTCACTCACGCATTAGGTTTAGCGCGAGTGTTGGAGCCAGGCACTCCTTTTCCAACAATCATCAAGAGCAACCATCATCGTCGCTGTGAGGAAGATTTGAGCAACTGAGACATCCAGGATGGGCATACGCAATCAGTTTACGACGTGGACCATCTCAAGACGATTGAAGCAGGCCCGCGTGACTTCGCCGTCGTCAAGAAGACCGACTGCTATGTATTGATTGCCCCAGACACGCTGGGCTCAATCGCCCGTCAAAACATGAAGTCTGCGGCGACACGTGGGATTGTGTGATCACGATTGATCGACATGGCAGTCACCTCTAAGATGCGCCTTGTGCATGGAAATTACCTACAAGTTTCGAGCTTTGCGCCAGAGAGGCCTGACATGACCCACTCTGGCGGAAGGTTAGACTGATCTTTACGAGAAGCAGACAACGCAGACGCAAATGGAGTGTGCACGGTTCTTGAAGGTCGTGCTCGAGGACCGCGTCTCAAGAGCACGGTAAGCGGTGCACTTGATCCAGACCGGAGATCACAGATCTTGGTCTAGGGACTAGGTCTTGGGCAGCGCAGCGGCGGCGATAGTACCTCTGCATGGCCCTCCGACCAGGAAAGTGGCGGCAAATCTGCACTGTCACCGCAGACCAAGACCTGTCCTTGCGACCGGAGAGATGGATACGTCCGCTATAGCGAACGTGACCTCGCATTCGCGGTTCGATGACATTCTCGACTGTCGATCACTGCCGTGCTTTCGGCAAATATAGTGCACTGATGAAGCCAAAGGCGCCGCCACAAGACGACACATACGCCCCCAATCAATCCTTCGTTCACGAGGAGATTCTCCTACCCACATAGGTGGCGCTGTCCACACTATGCAGGGACCATCAGCCTCTCAACAGAGGAATCCCGCTGTTGTATTGATGTCAAATACGGTACTCTCCTTCAGGATGTCGAAAAGCAACAACCAACTACACAGCTGTGCGTGTTGACGTCCGCCAGGATCCTTCGCCGACCAGCGAGACAAGTCTGGCCAGAAGATATTCATTTGGGTGTCATCGGCCCGGTACTTGTCGCCCGAATACCTCGTCGACGACCCAGACTTTGCTCCGTTTTGGTGTCACCCGCCATGGTTCGAAATAAGATTCATGTGGCTGTAGGTGATTGAAGATCTTCCCCACGGGGAACTTCGATGTCTCGCAAGGCAGCTGAAGGGCACACATCATGTGCTGAGCCGAGCTTGGGTTACATTTGAGGCTTGTGCCTCTTAGCCTGGGAAACCCCTCACACTACTTCGGAACGTCGTCCTTCCTTATGGGGAGAGACGCTCTGTCGATCATCTCAAGTCCGCATTTGCCGCCACTTCAGTCTCGACTTGGCTATTTTTCGACCAATTGGATCTTGGTGACTATCCTTCGTTACAGCGACGGTAGTTGCGAGCGTTCGCACAACTCACGGTATAGACTCATTTGGGAAAGACTGACATCTTCACAGTTGACTACCCAACGCTTGGTAACCTACGTCAACTGTAGCGCATGTGGACTGGATGTATAAGAAGTTGAGTCTCTTCCTCCATAGATCTGCATTTCGCAAAGACAACCTCTCTCTTCTCTTTCACAACCATCATGAAGAACACATTCAGCTTGCTCGCGGCTCTGCCGTTGGTCTCAGCCTTCCCTGCTGTCCTCGAAGCTCTGCAGAAGCGCGAGGTCTTCCCAACCGTGCCGGCCCCCAAGTTTACAACTGACCGCGATAACTGCGGTTCACACGGCAAGTGCACGGTCTTCGATGCTGAGGATCAACTTGTGAACGTCCAACAAGGTAGCGGACATGAGTTCCGCTCCCCTGGATCCGGCGACCTTCGTGGCCAGTGCCGTAAGTATTTCGACAGCATCCATCTCCCTCCTCGCTTTGACTGACATGACTTTCAGCCGGCCTCAATGCTGCCGCGAACCATGCGTTTCTCCCTCGTAACGGTATTGCCACCATCCAGCAAACCGTTGATGGCCTAGGCGCTGCGTACAGCATGTCTCCAGAGCTCGGCGCTGCTCTTGCTGCCATTGCCGTTGCCATCTCTGGTGACCCTGTTGCTGGCACTTGGTCCATCGGAGCTGGTTACAACGGCGTTGTTGGACTCTTTGGCCGACCAACTGGTATCGTCGGAACTCATTCGCGATATGAGGGCGATGCTTCCATCGTTCGGGTATGTCAAGCTGGCAGCATACATCCACTGACATGCACTAACACACTCTTCAGGGTGACGCCTTCATGCACGGCGGCAACGTCGGTGTCTTTGAGATGCACCGATGGGAACGACTCTACAGCCTGCTCGGCGAAGAGGACAACCTCACCCACGACAAGGTTGCCTCGCAAGCGTACTACACGATGGAATACTCGGTTCAAAACAACCCTTACTACTTCTCGGCCCCATTCTCTGGCCTGGTCGCTCCTGATGCTCACAACTTCGTCGTTAACTTCGTAAGTCTTCGCCGAGGTCATCCTGACACTGCGCCTACTAACACGACCAGATGTCCAACCACTCTGCCGACAACATGGGAGGTCAGCTCTCTCGCGAGACCCTCAAGTCCTTCTTCGCTGTTTCTGGCGAGCCCGGCAGCTTCGTTCACAACCGCGGACAGGAAAGAATCCCAGAGAACTGGTACAAGAGGCCCACTTCTCAGCCGATGAACACTGTCGACACGAACGTGGACACCGTCGTGAACGACAGGATGTACCCAGGCATCATCAAGTTTGGTGGCAACACGGGCAAGGTCAACACCTTTACTGGTGTCGACTTGGGTGATCTCACCGGAGGGGTCTTCAACGGAGCATCTCTGGCCGATGGCAACAACCTGTCCTGCTTCTTCCTTCGTGCTTCCCAGGCTGGACTTGTCGACGCTGGATCTCCCGTCACTGGGGCTGTCGGCGACGCTCTCAACCTCTTGACCAAGACTCTGGGGCCACAAGCTCAGGCTTTGGGATGCCCAGAGCTCAAGAACTTGAACAACAACCTCTTCTCTGGATTCAAGACCGGAGCCTCCTAGGTCCTGTACCGTAAGCTCTGCAACGGAGCAACTTGGGCAGTGGACCAAGCCAAGAGGCTTTGACTTTACGATTGATGTCGCAACGACGTAGCTGTAGCACTACGATGTATATATATCACAACACCGCTGCGATTCAAACTGGAACAACGCCTTGGCAGTGAGATCGCCGTGTAATCTTGCGATGGACTGGATGAAAAAATTGTTCTTCGAAATGTTGGGAAAAGCGTCGGAAGCATCGGAAGGTTCAACGACGTCGTCACGAAGGGTCCATCCAAATGCCGACCTCACTTGCCTGCATAAAACGACTCCATCCAGTAGTTGGCGTTCCCAGACAACGTTGAATCACCTGCACGGTTTCTTTCATCCGTTCCTCAGAAGACTCAGAAGAAAAGAACATCCCAACACGATGTCGTCCTCAAGCTTAGAACCCGGCACAATCGAAAAGCCACATCCAATCTCTTCTCTATCAAACACGAAATGGAACACACCCGAGTACAAGCTCCCTCTACCCACCCTGAAGTTCCTCTTCCATCTCGAATGCGAAATGGAAGCGTTTCGACACATCGGACAAGGGCCGTTCGGTGACCGCAGCACCGTCATTTTCAAAGGCGGCCGATTCGAAGGACCCAAACTGAGAGGAGAAATCCTACCCGGAGGAGGCGGTAAGTGTGTCTCGCATCGAGTATGCCCTTCTTCCCATCATCACTGACGGTGGTGTAAACAGACTGGGAGATCGTCCGCGACCACGAAGACCAACAGACGGCTCATCTCAACACTCGCTACAATCTCGTGACCCACGACGGAGCGACGATATATCTTCAGACGACGGGAACAAGGACGGGACCGAAGGAGATTCTGGAGAAGCTGGGTGAGGACACGAGCATTACTGCTGATCAGTTCAAGATGCGGTTGCATTTGACTTTTGAGACGGGCAATGAGAGATACGGCTTCTTGAACCAGATGGTTGCTATTGCGAGTTCGGGACGGGTGGGGAGTCAGGTTATTTATGATGCTTATGAGGTGTTGTAGAGATGAGAAGAAGCGATGGCAAAAAGGCACGAGTCGTTCGCAGGAAGCTTTCAGATTCTGTTCGTTCTGATCTGATTCTTCTGACACTACCAGTCGAGGTCGTGGACTTCCGCAAAAGTGCATCAATCAAGGTTCCGACGAGCAAAACCTGAACTTCGCTCTCTTCAAACCACAACTACTGATCCCCAACATGAATCACCAACGCATACCCCCACTTCCCCTCGACCTTCGCCTTCAAATCCTGCCCTTCCGAAAACGCCGAAAACACAGAGAGACTCTTCACCTCTTTTACCCCCAGCTGTTCCGGAGCCTTGTGCTGCGCCAACAGATATGCCGTCCCAGAAGCATTCGGCGTACCCATCAGAGCCTTGAAGTCGTGGCCGTCCGAAGGCGCAATCGTCACCCCCGGATACACCAAGTCGCCGGCGGTGACGTCTCGGTCTTGGAGGATTTTGTCGAGGAGGGGTCGGGTGATGGTGTTGGAGATGCTGCAGTGGACGATCCGTTGCAGACCTTTGCGCTGTGCGTCGTTCCTCCTCGTCAGTTCCGCCCATTGTAGGTATGCGACGTCCGACCAGTGGCGGAGGGGTGGGAAGGCGAATTTTCCGCCGGTGACGGGTGGCGACATGTTGGGTCCGGTGTGTTGCGGACTCCACAATGAGGTCGCGAATATCGTTCCGCCTTCCACGTTGTAGACTTGCTCGTAGAAGGCGCCCGTTTCGAGGTAGAGCGTATTGTTGACGGAGGTGGTGTTACAATGGAGCAGGCGGATTTTGATGTTGCTTCCTTCGGGGTGTGTTGCGGCCAACTTGGGGTCGTTCATGATCAGCTTGATTTCTTGTCGGGCTTTGAAATTGATGTCTTGATGGGACTCCTTCTGGATCCAGCCGTACTTCTTGAGGTCGTCGTAGGAGGTCCATGCACTTTGGGGCGTGCCAGTGAGTGGCGCGTTGATGGCTGTGAGCAGTCTGTTGCTGCGAGCGACGGCGTCCTGGAAAGACATCTCGAGCGTTCGCAGAAGGGATAGGCTCGAATGCTGTCATGACCGGAGTGGACTTCCTCTGCGGATGTATGTTAACTTCATGCCTCTTTGTTCCCCATAGCAAAGTTGCGAGAAGCACTCTCAACGCTGGTGGTTTCATGCGCCGACTAGAACATCAAGACGCTTCCGGCTTTGTCGTTCAGTCCCGCGCGGCGGCACTAAGAAACATCGTCGACCGAAGAACCAAGCGGCATGATAAGCCGTTGTTTGTCAGCAGCTGTTGGCAGTCGTGCAATCAGGAAACTGCATGGTGGTTCACATGCGTTCGTGTTCCTTCCGTTTCGGACAGGCGCAAACTTGGCAAGTGAATGCCAACGCTCAACCTCGTTCTGAGTTCATCCCACATCCCAGCAGCCGCTCGGCTCGACGACGATGTGCATCTCGTGTCTCACGTCTCACCACGAGCAGCTGATTGAGGGCTCGACTTGCATGTTACGCACAGCGTCATGTGCGTAAGTCGAATTAAGCAGCGTGTCCCATTGTGACAAGAGCGGAGGCGGACTGAACAAATCATTCCTCGTTTCGTCACTGTCTGAGACACATAAGCCATCTATAAAACCTCAGCCTCCTGCTGCTCCTCGCGAACAACAGCCTCGATCTCCGAGCTCAGAATCGCCCTCTTCGTTGGTACCGTGACTTGGAATTGGGCTGGGTTCTGAATGACCAATCCCGCAATGCTCGCACTGCTAAGAGTCGACAAGACCCCAGTAACGAGAGCGGAAATGGCGAGTTTCGAGACGTCACCCGCACGACCGGGCGCGAGCTGAGAAAGCACACCGATTTGAGTGCCGAGAGAGCCGATGTTGCCGAAGCCGCAGAGGGAGTAGGTTGCGATGATGTTGGAGCGGGGAGAGAGGTCGGCGTAGTCGGTGGAGTTGGTGAGCAAGTTGTAGGCGACGAATTCGTTCTAGAGGGGTGTTAATTTGTGCTGTTTCTTGCTGGAATGCTTCATTTGCTTACGGTGATGACCTTCACACCGATCAGTCGAGCGACCTTGATGAGATCTGGGCCACGGGGCACACCGAGGAGGAAGGCGACAGGATAGAAGAGGTAGCCTGAGTTTGTTAGCTCGTCTTGACAATGTGCTTCAAGAAAACTGCAAATCCTCACCAAGAATCAGCTCAAGAGTCAGGTCATTGTCGCCAGTCAAGCCGATGTAGCGTCCAACCCATGTCAACAGACCGTTGAACAGAGCAACTAGAGCAATGATACACAGCAGAGTAGTCAAGATCATGCCAGCAATCTTCAATCCAAGCCATGCACCGTTGGCGAAAGCGTGAATGGAGTTGGAAGCCTTGTGCTCATCATCATCAGGCACCACAATCTTTCCAGCGGTCAAAGTCTCCTCGGTCTCTGGGTATCGAAGTTTGCTGGCAGCAAGGGAGGCCGGGATGGACATCACACAAGACGAGATGAGCGCCTGTGGGTTGATGCCCATGCCAATGTACGCCACAAGGACACTGCCGGCAATGGTAGCGAAGCCACAGCTCATGACCTGGTGCAGCTCGGCCATGGTGAGATGAGGCACGAAAGGCTTGATCAACATGGCGCTCTCTCCCTGTCCGATGAAGGGCGTGGCAGATGCGACAACGGCCTCAGCTCCGGAAATGCGCATCGCCCAGAAGAAGAACACGGCGAACTTGCCGACGAACCATTGAATGAAACCCCAGTAGTAGAGCAGCTGCACGAGAGCCACGAAGAAGATGATGGCGGGAAGCACGGTGAAGAAGAACATGCCGATCTGCGAGGTCTCCGTGTTGGTGAGGAAAGCCACACCATCCTTGGCGAATCCGAGAAGGAGACGGGCAAGCTTGGAGATGAAGTCGAAGATGTCGAAGCCAACGCCGGTCCTGAGCACGAACAGAGCGATGATGTACTGGATAAGATAGCCACTGATGACAGTGTGCCAGTTGATGACCTTGCGGTTCTTCGACGTCGCGTACAAGGTGGCAATGAGAACGACCAGACCCAACAAGCTGATGGCGCGGTTCTCGCGCGTGTTGTCCTCCGATTCCGGCGAAGCAAACGAGCCGATGATGAAGACCGCGAAAGTGACGAACGCTCCGATTGGAAGGCGGAGCTTTTCGGGGATCATCTGGTTGACACGGCTTCCGGTGTTCCTCCACGTCCACTTCAATGGCTTCGAGACGAGCGTGGCTGGCACGTGCAGGAAGAGGATTCTCAGCGAGATTACCAGCCAGAGCAGGAAGGGTACAACCCAGTTCTTCGGATTCGCAGTGCCAGGTCTGTGCAAGACCAGACCGGCGACCCACCATCCAGTGACGAGCAGCCAGATAAAGGCGTGGATGAAGATGCGGTATTTGCGGTAGAATTCAGGGAATTTCCCACTGCGGACTGGCTTCTCATCCAGGCTTGACGAGGGTGTGATGGGTGTAGCTTGGCCCTTTTCCGTATCCGTCACCATGTATGCCTCTCCCTTCTTGTCCGCATCATGACCATGCGCGTGGTGAGCGTGGCCATCGTTCTCGCCGTTCAAGACGCCGTGGGGTCCACCGACGGTCGTGCCTGCGGTGTATATTGGCACATCGTTTCCAGTGTGCGCGGCGTTGCTCGAATGATGCAGATGCTCGTGCTCATGCTGGTACGCATGGACCGCGGCCGGATCGACCGGTCTGGAATGATCGGGAGCGTGTTCCATGGCAGTATTGCTCGCGAGCCTTGGTATAGAAAGGGCGCAAAGACGGCCGTGTCACGATGGCAACGTGGGAGACGAAAGAGATGGCAAAAGGCCGGGAATGCGAGCGGGCAGCAGATCGCTTTCATAAAAGTTTCTCTGGTAGGAGGTACTCGGTCGCTCCGATACCTAGCTTATCAGTGCCCTTGGCAAATGATTGTTCGAGAGCGTGGTCCGCGTGCAGATTTCGCCCACCACACGCAGATCTTTGACGGGCCAGACAGGGTCTAATCAGCAATTCACTGGTTTAACGCTTTCACCTCTGGCCGGGCGAACTTCCTGTTGCAGTGAAAGTAAGCATTAGCCTCGCCTTGGCACGATAGACTAGCATTTGCAGATAAACCGCGGTCGTGCGGCGGTTGTGAGTGATGAGTGAGTGGTCGTCCTCCATGTGCGCCGCATCGCGGACCTCGCCTTTGTCGGATGCCACCCTTCCAGAGTCCTTGATCCTTCCTTCAGTAGTCCAGTACACTTGCGCAATGCGGGCGAGGCGTCCGGCGTTGTATGCATCGGGAAGGTCGGGTCGAGGCAAAGCTTCGATACGCCACTGGCAATGCTCGGCCGTATCTGCGGTACTGTATTCACCCGTTCCGGATTGCTGTGCAGATTTGGTGGCACTGCGGGATAGTTCTACAGCAGGAAATCATGGTGTATCATGCCCCCCAGGTATCGCCCCGTTCGAGTAGTCGACCGATGATGAGATGTCCTCGGTTTGACCAATTCTTGGTGTCCGCGATGGAGCATCAGACAAGGTACAAAAGTACCATCCTCGAATGCTACCCCGGATAGCACGGGCTCAAGGTCAAGGTTCCCACGCGGTATGTATCGCGTGATCATGCGGGGTTTGTGCATGGCAGGCGAACCTTCACAACGGCCCCCAGAATGCGGAGTGAGCATATCACAGGCCGCTGGTTGGTGCTTCTCCAGATATCTTCGTCGGCGATGGCCGTTCCTGTTGGACGCTTGTTTGCGGTGCTCCTCGTGCATCTCGAGGGTCATGGTATGCTACGTTTGTGGTGTCTGTGTTGGCATTGGCAAGCCCGATCTGGGAGGGCTTTCGTCTGGCAGTGACCGACCATCGTTCGAAAAACAATCTTGGAACGTGGAGAGGACGGGTTGGTAGACGAAGGTGGAGGAATGTACAGGATGACTTTGCCAGTATAAATCAAATTGAAAGTGAGGTCGAAAGAAGGTCTTGACTCACGAAGCATTTCCCTTGTCGAGACACCGCTTTGCGTTTGGCAAGCCCGAACTCCGATGCATACGCGACGCAGATACCTGCTATATCCAGGCTGCACCTCTACGCAGTCTCGTTACCGACCTCTCAAGAATCATCCTCACCTCACAGCATCCAGCACCCTCCTCGTCTTCTCGTCCCTCTCCTCCGTATCAACGACCCCATACGCCTCCTCCGCCTGCCTACAAACATCCTCCAACCAACCCTCCCCAACCCATATATTCCCCTCCCTCACAGCCTCATCACTCGCCTCCCAACACCTCTCCACCGTACCCCCAATCTTCCCCTTATCCATGAAATTCCTCAAACCCCCCTCACCACCTCCCGCATGGTAAGCCTTAAACGGCCCGACGACCGTCCACCGCGGACCCATCGACGTCCTCACAATCTCGTCCAAGTCCTCGACTCCCACGACGCCTTGCGCCACCAGACTACACGCTTCCCGAAACAACGCAAACGCGAGCCGATTCGCCACAAATCCCACGCATTCCTTCCTCACCACAACCGGCGCCCGCCCCAGACCCCGCCAGTATCCGAGTGCTTGCTGAACCACGACCTCCGAGGTGTCCGGCGAACGCACAATCTCGATCAAAGGCATGATGTGCGGCGGATTATACGGATGACAGACGACCAGTCTCGTCTTGTCCTTCATGTCTCGACTCTGTTCACTCGCCGGTATACCGCTCGTGCTACTCCACAGCATCGCCGTTTCGTTCGCGTGCCGTTCAATCTCGGGCCATGTCTTCACTTTCCACGTGGAATTTTCGGGGCCTTGTTCTTGAATGATGTCCGCGTCTTGGACGGCCTCTTCCAGTGTAGATGCGAAGGACAGGCGCTCGGTGAAGAATTCGTGGTCGGAGTCGGAGGGGAGGTAGCCGGGAAGGTGGTGCGAGACGTAGGATTGCAAGTCAGGTCGAGGGTCGTAGATTGTGACGGTGCAGATGGGTTTTTTGGTGAGGTGCAGGGCGGCGAAGGAGAGGCCGATCGTGCCGGCGCCGATGAGGGCGATTTTGGTCGTGCGATCCGGCATTTCGGGAGACTAGGACAAGAGCTTGACGGCGAGGAGATGTGATGGAGAGGTGTATGATGCCATGGTGGTTGTGGAGGAAGTGGGGTTGAGGTGTTGACGTCTGACGAGGAACTTGCCTACTTGTAGGATTACCTAGTTGACATTCGATGTGTTCTTCCCTACCTGTTGTGCACTGGAACGGGCATGGTCCTAAGCCTCCCATCCGGTGCGGGCAGCCTGACGAGGTTGGAGTTTCTTCGATGGGGAAGGTGAGTGTGAATAGGGCTCAAGAGGTGGAGGTGTGAAGCGCCGGAGTTTACGATGGTAATGCCGGATGATCTTATGGCATTGACAACCTCTCCCGAGTCTCGTTCCCTCCTTCTGCCAAAGACCATCATCTCTGCACCGAGCAACAACATAAGCGCAATGCTTCGATTCTGCATTCCAGATGTGCATCACGTATTGCTTAGCTGCGTGGAATGAATGGATGTCAAGACCTTCAACATCTGCTTCAATCAACGATCAGACAGTCCGGCCCAGCCTTGCCATGCTAACCAATATGCAATCCTTCCATCTCTCATGCTCACATATCAAGCAACTCCTCCGCGTAATCATCCAGCGTAACAATCCGAAACCTCTCACCCCAAGCACTCGTCCAAGCCGGTCGTGTATACATACTACTGATATTCTTCGACCAGCTGACCAACTCCACCTTCCAGCCCTTCCTCAGCGCCCTCTCAACCATCGCCATGAATCCCGAACTATACTCCGCACAAGCCGCGTCGCCCGTCGCCAACACCATCGTCGACGGCACATCCGTGTCCACCACACTCTCCAGGATCTTCAGATGCAAAATCTCGTCGACGCCCTGCTCGATCATCTTCGCAGGCGCGAACTGCGGCGTGTTCGTTTCCGAGCCACTGCCGCTGGAGCCGCCTGGAGTGAGGACCGAGCCGGCAAGAGCAATTTTGTGCGGTGGAGGCGCTTTCGCGCTCACCGCTTTGCCGTAGCGGCGGGCTTCGACTTCTTTGAAGTAGATCTGGCGTTCGGTGAGCTCGCGTGCTTTGTATACCTTTTCAAGTATACTGCACTCATAGCCCACTTCTTCTGCTTTGTCGAAAGCAGCAACGCGAGGCGTGGAGCCGACCAAGACTCGCTTTGCGACTGGTCGGCGTCTCTCCATGAGGAGAGCGAGACCGTCAAAGGAGAGGTTGGCGTCGGGGACTTGTTGTAACGGATGAATATTCCGAGCGCGTTTCAATTGATCGAGGAAGCCGATAAATATGTTGCTTGCATCGATGAACACGTGGATTCCGTTTGGGTTGTTGTTGTGGCTGGTGAGGTTCATTGGCCTTACCAAGTGCTTCCGATCTTCGTAGAAGTTGCCGATGATCTTCATGAGGAGAGCGAAGTGACGATCCTCTCCAGATCGTAGCACAATTGGTGCGATAGCGAACTTGTTGCTGTTTGAATATTTGGTCGCAGCAGATGCGGCAATGATTCGCTGTGTAGCTGTTGGAGTGCCAGTCTGCTGAGGTGGTGTGGCCGGTTTGCCATTCAAGACTGGCTGGACAGAGGACGGGACAAGGTTAGAATATTTGAGGCCGTTGGGAGTGCTGAACTGTGCAGCCGCTCGGGACCGAGTCTGTGGACCAGACTCCGGCGTCGAGTGCTTGGTCATGATATCGTCCTGCTTCGCCGATAGGACCGTCCCGAGCTTTCTATCCTGCTTCTGCGGCGTGGACGGTGCCAGTTGCTTCGCGACTTTGACAGGGCTCTTTGGAGCACTCGTTGCCGGCGTCTTCGAAGCAGCCCTCGCACGATTGGTGGCAGGCTTCGCGCACGGCGCCTCCGGATGATCAGCTAGCTGCAACCGTGCAGCTGCCTTGGCCACAGCCTCTGCTGCAGCCTTGTTCGAGATAGTCTCAGCTCTGGGAGTGTTCAATGGGCTCATGGCCCGTTCCTGCTCGTACGCGATATGCAGCGCCGAGACAGAGCGCGGCAAGACATGTGTAGACCCCTTCTTTGCCGGCGTTCTCTTGCTGAAAGTGCTATCGCGCTCCGATTCTGAGACCACATTTTGCTTTGAGATCAACAGTGCCTGCTGTGCCTTCCTCTCCTTCCGCCGAGCTTTCTTTCGCTGTGTCTTTGTCAAGGACAGAAGTTGTGCCGCGGTGTCCGATCCACTACCAGGCTCAGTGGCCTCGCCATCTGTTCCTTCAGAGAACTGAATGCTGGTATGCCGTGCACGGCTGAGCTTGTAGGCGGCTCCATCAGAAGCATAGTCATCTTTAGTGGGTATGGCGTTCTTGGAATGGTCCTTGCTCGATGTATAAGTGTCTGGATGTGGAGTGCCTAGGAACTCCCAGACTTTGGCAAAGTCACCGAGGGCGACGCCGCCATTGGAATCGTAGCTGCGCTTGTTGGCATTGGTGGTGGTCGCAACAGCGTTGGCGGGCGGCTGCAGCTGACGTTGTTCTTGAGCCCGGTCGGCGACAGGTGGCGGATTGGAGGACTTGGGAGATAGTGTATTCACGAAGTCCAGGACATGGGAGAGATCCCATGGTCGTGATTCCGTTATCGTCGTCATGAAATGCTACGTGCGTTCGCAGCACGCGGACGGTACGAGGGTGGTATTGGTGACAAGCTTCGTCGCGGTGGCGGATGGCGGTCAGGACGAATGCTGGTGCCTTTGTGGTCGGCGAACGATAGGAGAAAGATGTTATGAGGAGGTTAAGAGAGACGGTATCGAGCAGTGAGAGCGATGAGGTCGTGCCCGCATAGCGAGTGGGAGGCGAGAGGTCGAGTGAGACGTGTCGATGCCCCAAGTCAGAGTCAACAATCGAGGGCCGAATCATCATCGGCACAGGGCAAGAGTGAGTGGCGTGAAAGGGTCCCGAGTCCCCACGATCCGACCCGATCCTATCCAGATCTCGGTCTCGGCGTCGGCTTCGGACTGGTCTGTACTTCCATTGAGTCCTTGACCGCACACACAAACAAGTTGCTCGACTGAGTGATCGACATATATCCTGTTGTTTGCTCCATCGTTGTCCTCATTGTTCTCATAGCATTGATGGAGTCCGGCGTCATCTCAATACCTCCTTCGAAATGTCCGCCGACTTCTGGGCCGGCTACGTCGTGAGTTACACTCCTCACTCCTCAACCCTCACTACGATAATTCAGCTAACGTAACCACCCAAAGTCCGGAGCCATAGGCATCCTAGTCGGCAACCCCCTCGACATCCTCAAAACCAAAACCCAAGCCGGTCCAGCTCAACTCGCAGCCTCGATCCCCGTCGCAGTTCCATCGTCAACGTCCCCAACACCGACCCACCACCACTGGACCTCCCTAGCCCGCGGCGCAGCCGCTCCGATCCTCGGCTACGGCGCCCTCAACGCCCTCCTCTTCGTGACCTACAATCGCAGCCTCGCCCTCCTCACCTCTACCCAGCCAGACCAACCCCCAGCAGCCTGGTCAATCTGGACGGCCGGCGCCCTCGGCGGTCTCGCGACATTCTTCGTCTCAGCGCCCACAGAGCTCGTGAAATGTCGCGCTCAAGTCTGTCAGCCCGCAAAGTCTTCGGTCAGTGTGGTGAGGGAGTTATGGGCGGCGGGAGGGTTGAGGGGGTTGTACATGGGGGGTGGGATTACGAGCTTGAGGGATGCGGTGGGGTATGGGTTTTAGTAGGTCCTTTCCTTCCTCTTTCTCTTCTTCGCTTTGGTCGTGTGAAGGATTTCGAAGGCTGACTTGTGTGTTGGCGTAGTTTCTGGAGCTACGAACTCAGCAAACGTCATCTCGCGAATGAAGACGATGGCCAGAATCAGCAGGCGTTGAAAGTCCTCCTGTGCGGAGGTCTCGCTGGAGTCGTAACGTGGGCATCGATCTTTCCGATGGGTATGTGAAAATCGTCGGTGCGGTAGTCGTTGTGCTGATGAAAACCTCACAAGATGTAATCAAGACGAGAGTGCAGACCTGGGACCTCGTTAGTCAAAAGCAGATGTCAGGTGTAGCTGCTGCAAGTCAGCCATTATTGGATATCCAATCTTCAACGTCGAAGAAAGCTGGTATCGTCAGGGACAGGCCGAGTACGTACTCCATTGCGAAAGCAGCGTATCAGAACGAGGGCGCAGCGGTGTTCTTCCGTGGATTGGGCATCTGCAGCGTGCGAGCGTTCATCGTAAATGCTGTTCAATGGGCGGTCAGTACCAAGTCCACGTCCATCTCAACAACATTGCAACCACTAAAGCAAACAACAACAGGTGTACGAATGGATGATGAAAGTGCTAGCTCCATGAGATTTGCTACCTATTAGCTACCCATACATGACAGGCCTGCAGCCTGGTATGCCAAACCCAGCCAGTCTTTTAATTCCGTGTGATGTTGCTTTGCTCAACCTCCTGCTGGCTCCCGTGTTCATGCAACCGTTGTCGCACGTCAAGGACCAGTCTTAAGGAGGAGCAAGCTTTTCCGCAGACGAGAGCATTCCCCCAGTCTTCCATTGAAACGCCGTATGTTACAAGCTCAGAGCATGCCCGCTCTGCATGATGTGGTGAAGTTCGAGTGTATGCGTGCTTGCGTCCGTTTCGGGTCGAGATGCACAGTCTACATCATCTCCTCCTGAATGTTGCCAGTTGGTTCTTGTCCCTCCATGGCACCAGCGTCCGGGTAGCGAGCGTAGTCAAGGCCGAGCGGGCGTCCACCGTACGAGTAGCCCTGGAACTTCTCGATCGCGGTGGCTGCGTCGCCCTGGCTGCCGAACTGCACGACACCGGCGCCACGAGAGCGGCCGTTGGCTTCGTACTGGATCTCAGCGCGGTCGACAGTACCGATGGTCTGGAAGAGCTCGACAAGATCGTCGTTGCTGGTGCTCCAGGGCAGCTGTTTCGTGTTAGCGGTTGAAGTTAGTGTGCAGAGAAAAGGATGTACTCACGTTCTTGACGTGGATGATGGCGTTGGGCTGGCCTCCACTAGAGACGTTGTCCGTGAACGGGTTCGGAGCGACGTTGGCGTGAGCAGCCGGAGCACCTGGAGGTCCACCGAAACCGCCGCCACCGCCACCACCTTGGTGACCGCCGTATCCACCGCCATATCCACCGCGTCCTCCTTGGAATCCTCCTCCACCGTAGCCTGGTCCGCCACCGTAGCCTCCACCAAAGTTTCCACGACCACCAAATCCTGGTCCACCGAAGCCGCCGCGAGGTCCACCAAATCCTCCGCGTCCGCCGAAACCACCACGTCCACCGAAACCGGGGGCAGAGTTGGCGTAACGGTCTTCACGGACTTCGAGCATGCGTCCCTGCCAGTCGTATCCGTTGAAGTGCTGAATGGCGTTCTGAGCGTCCTCTGGCGTGTCGAAGGTGACGACACCGGAACCCTTGGCAGAGCCGTCGGGAGCCATGTGGACATCAGCGCGGATGACATTGCCTGAAGAGGATGTCAGCATGATTCGTGGGAGATCTGGATGTCAATGATAGCTTACCACCCTGGCGGAAGAGGTCCTTGAGATCTTGCCATCCAACGGTGTAGGGGATCTGCTCGTTTGTCAGTAGTGATTCATTTCTCCTCTGCAAGTCTGACACGAACGTTGTTGACGAAGACTGAGCGACCACCGCCACCCATTCCACCGCCTTGCATTCCCATGCCACCACCTTGATGACCACCGTATCCACCGCCGTATCCGCCGCGAGGAGCAAATCCTCCACCAAATCCGCCACCGCCACGTGCCGGCTGAGCGCCTGGAAAGCGCGGCTCGGTCTCACGGTCCTGCCAAAGTGTCAGCTGCCTGGCAGATCAGAAAGTTTCGGCGCTGCTCACCTCGCGCACGTAGATCAAGCGACCCATGAGCGGCGAATTGCTCAAGGTGTTGATGGCAGTCTGGGCCTGATCCCTAGTCGCGTACTCCACAATGCCACATCCCTGTTCCATATCCCCAGTTAATCAGATATCCTCACTCGACCAACCAATGCCAGTCATCCAAACTGCGCATTATTTACCTTGCTCATTCCGTTGGGTAGGAGGAGTACATCCGCGAAGAGGACGTCCAATTGACCGTCTGTGCAGTGTCAGCTTGATCGTTCTGCTGTCGGGTTGTGAGGACTTCGGCCTACCCTGGCGCATGTGGTCCTTGAGATGATGCCACTTGACATCGTACGAGAGGTTGCCAACGTAGACACGGCGGTCTTGCTGGGACGAGTCGGCAACGTGCTTCATCATGGTCTCTTTGGCTTGGTAGCGCTCGTGGTCGCTTCGAGGTGGTCTGTCGTAAGAGGAGTGGCCGTTTGCCGGAGCTGGAGATCGATGGCGAGTGTTGTGGCGATCAGAGTCGCGGTTGCGGTCACGAGAAGGGCTACGGCTGCGGCCGCGGTGATCGTCGTGGTGGCGGGGAGGTGAGCGCGAGCGGCGTGGCTAGAAATATCACATGTTAGCATATGAGACCGGAAGATGGCATGTGTCAAGCAGTGCCCTCTCGAGAATCCGGTTCCGGGTTGCGCAGATATCCTGCATCCACATCCGTACCCTCCTGTTGGTCGCTATTGGTAGGCCAATCTGTAGAGACCTGCCTCTTGCAGGCCGTATAACCAGCGACTGCTGGTCGGTGCTTGCTGTCGTGTGGGAGACATCTCTGCAGGCCCCTCCTGCTGGTCGAATCACCAATCGCTGTTCGTCCATGTTTGCTGTCGTGTGGGCGTGGGAGACATCTCTGCAGGCGTGCGGGAAGATATGGGAGTCCAGCGAGCGTCCTTGGCGTTGCGGGACCGGCCGCGCATTGAGCATTTGCCTCCGGAACATATCCAACGATAAGGTAGGTAGCAAACCCACATCGCGTGATACTTCAAGGCTCTTTGGAACGACAGAAATCTGAAGGAGTGCCTCTTGAAATGATGGCATGGCCGAAAAGGGCGCCAGCGAGCGCTTGTGGAGCAGCAGAGATAGCTTCCCACGGCGCGCCATCAATGATGCTCGTGAGCTATCCGTCACGCCGCTCATGTGACGAAGCGGCTTTCGAGTACACATCCAGCTCCTATGACAGACTGGCCGGGCTAGCAGACTCAAACTCGATGACAAGATCTGATCGTCAAGGGTTGAAGAGCTTTCTGCGTGACGAGGCTCCGCCGATGGACGCTGAAGACATGAACGACTGGCTTGCAGAGCCTACGAACACTGCGAAGGATGCGATCGGACACGCGACAGCAGCGGCAAGATGCTCAGGACCACGAGCAAGGATATCCACCATTCGGAGGAGTAGTCGGCCACACCGCAACATGCTCAGGACCATGAGCAAGGACATCCGCAGCCCGGAGGAGTAGAGGTGCCATTACCGGAGGCATACAGCAGAAGACGAGAAGCGAGCCACTCGAGCGATGGAGGACTCTCGGGCTATTGCTTGCTGATAGACGATATTTCCAGAAATGGCGATAAAAGAGTCCGCCAAAGGGAAAAGATCGCTCATCTCGCGCTGGCGACAGTGTCGATCAAGATATGGAAGCCGGACGGAGCGTGGTCAGGCCAAGAGAGTCGGTAGCAATGGCATGTTGCATAGAAGGCGAGCGAGGCGTTCCGTGGGACAGGAATGTACTCTCATGTCTCGGCAGTGGTGTTTGCTGATGCAACATCCAGGCGGGCAGCATGCTGGTTGAAAAAGTCGCCGCAGTATAGTCTTGAGGGAGGTGCGGCGTGGACGCTTCTCGATAGAAAGCTTGTCATACCGCTCAAAGCGGCGATGGCAGCATTGCTGAAGCAACATAGGAGAGCGGGAGAGCAGTCGTAAGACGACGTGTCATGACAGGCTTCTGCATATTTGGACAGGCTACAGGACATGGTGCCATTCATTTCCGACCCGGTCCTGCTCGCCATTTCCGATCCAAGCCCGAAAGAAGAAGCCATGACTGTCCAGCAAGCTGGCCCTCCCAAGCCTGTTGATCGAAAACATTCGATCGAACAGCTATGAGATCGACCCACGATCCACCAGTGCCAAGTCTGCTTTCTTGAATCGCCGCTCCAGATCACCGCCTTGCTCCTTGCCATCAGATGACTGCCGAGTGTGTGTGGCGACCAGCGATGCCTTTTCCGACCGGAAGCAGATCGTAAAGCCTTGCCATGAACATTGTATCGGACTAGGATATTGACCTTGCCGAACAGGAAGATGGATATATGCTTGCTAGACCATGGACCCGTGTGGATAGGTGCGTTCACCAATTTGAGTTTTCAAGTAGCTCTCGAGGCCATTGAACGCGCACAATGGTGTGGCAGGTCAGGTACTGCTGGCGAAAGCATGGCATGTACTGTGACAGCTGCCGCACTTGGAGCATCGATGTTGAGATATAGTCCTTCCGGCTGCGGCATGTGAGTAGGTCGGCGATAGACCAGCCGCATCATCCAACGGACGCGGTGTGCTCGCAGCCATTGCTCCTTTATATTTGCAGTCTCTTCTTCCGCCGATGCCAGCTTGCTGTACAGCTCTCCTCTCCGAGTCCGTCGTCTTCCAGTCGCTCCAGTCACAGACCATCATCCTTCCAGGTCCAGGTCAAGGGCGGGAGGGCTTTCATCACGAGAGGGCTTTTTGACACACACGAAAGGGAGGGAGAGGGAGATACGTACGGAGTCTCTCGCGCGCGAGGAGCGGTAGTTGTCGTCGGCTGAGGTGGTGTGTCAGTGTTGCGTCGAGAATGGCGGTGTGTCGAGGGAGAAGTGCGAGGTGGGGTTGGGAAGGGTGAGGTGTCGGGGTGAGGTGCGAGTGAGCTGAGGAGCAGAATACGCACCCATTGCGACTGTGTGTCTTAGCGCGAAGAACTTGCAGGTACCCTGATGGTCGAGAGTTAGTTGCTAGTGGATGACAGGCAGGCAGGGAGCGAGGCAAGCAGTGCACAGTGGGAAAGAGGCGCCACTGGCAGGAGAGGCTGCAGAGAGGAAGGCAGAGCAACGCGAAGCTCCGCCCAGTGATGAAGACCTCTCTGTGCCGGCGATGCCGATGCCGTTGACTCTGACTGCCTGCTGACGAAAGGCGTGCCAATGCCCTGGCCTTGCAGAGCGACTGTGAGTGGAGGGCCGAAAGGGGATACGTACTGTGATGGACGGAGCGATGGCTGCACGTGAACCCGTCGCTGTGATGAGCTGATGCACGTCGGTGTGCTTTGCGCGCTGACCAAAGCTTGTCGGCGATGGCGCGTGCTCTGCCGTGTGGGAAGGACGGACAGGAGGTTGCCGTGTCTGCTGCGGTGTGCAGACCGAGAGTGTGGTTGGAAACGTGAGTGGTGGGACAACGAGGATGGACTCGAGGAGCAGAGTCAGTGCAGCCGCGAGTTGGTTGTGGTCGAGCAGGTTCGCCGTGTCGCTGCGAAGACAGGATGGAAGCTCGTGTGGGATGGCCGGGATCCACCCCAAGGGAAACTCAGATCTCCGCCCAGACCACAGGCTGCCCGCATTATTATATTGGAGCCGTACCGACACAACGCTTATTATAACTTATTACATCAATCATATTGCCATTCGATATCTCAGCGGCTCGACAGCAGGCAAGCGTTGGAAGAGCAGGTGCAACCTCGAGAAGCACGCTGCTGTGTCTTTCGCGAAGCTCTTTCCTCACCAAAGCACCACCGGCGGTAGAACTATGAGCGAGCGTCTTTGTTAGGCGAGAGCTCTGGATCATGCAGCTCACTACTGCAGTGAGCCGTGGACGTGCGACAATTGAGTACACGGCGTTATCTACATGTGATGATGAGCACTGAGCAGGCCATTCGACTCGCCGAACTGATAGAAGAAACCACCCAGCGATCGCGGTCCTTCAACAGACAATTTGCGAGCAACCCTCTCAATCGCGTCCATCACATGCTCATCAACATGACCGACGAAATCGACGGCAACGCATCTGCACGCAGCGAGTTGCAATCAATCTTTCGCACACCACAGACCTTCATGCGGCCGAAGAGGTGACCAAGGAGATGGTATCCGCTGCTTCATGCTTCGGACACCAGGGCATACATCAACACCGAATGGAAAGGGTTACTTCTGGGTGGTCGACTGCACTGGGTTGTCAACGATGAGAAGCAGATGGGCAACTGTATGCGATAACAAAGTTGGCGTTATGATCACAAAGACGACATGCTTGAGGGATAGCATTTGCTGAGCGGACGAGGCGTTGAAGTATTCATTATCATCACCTCGTATCGCTGCGAACTTTGCATCGTTCAATTCAACCTGAAGGGCTTTCAGCGGCATATATGTCACGGCGCGAGCACTCGTATCTCGGCGAGACTTTGGTTTTGTAAGACCTTAGATCGTGACTCACTACCTCAATGCTCCTGTATATATAGAGAGAGGACAAGCCAAAGACAGAGCGAAGATCAAGATTCCCACCACCATCCCGAAGCTCGTGGCGAAAAGCTGACCCGCACCTCATCTCCATCTCGCTCATTGATACCTCCACATAGCACCTTTCACGACGTATCAGTCGTCAGCCCAAGTGCGAACATGACCATCTCCCTCTCCTATACGACGCTCGACGTCTTTACCACTACTCGCTACAAGGGAAATCCTCTAGCGGTCGTGCACATTCCAACGGACCCGAAGCAGCATCCAACGAGTGAGCAATTGGATCAGATCGCGAAGGAGTTCAATCTATCCGAGACGATCTTTGTGTATCTCCGCGATGAAAGCAAGGCCGATCGCAACGATGAGCGACCGGAGTGGAAGGTCAGAATCTACACGATTGAGGGAGAAATCCCTTTTGCGGGTATGTACATCTCACGTACATCGCTGTACTCAAACGCGTTCGACATTTTTGCCTCGACGAAAATCTGACACAAGACAAGGCCATCCAACAATCGGAGCGGCCGTCCACTGCCTCAAGACCCTCCACCCATCAGCCTCGACATCAAGCAATGTCCTCAAAGGCCGTCTCCTCGCACCCGCCGGGCCCATCGACATATCCTTCGACCCAGCCTCAGAAACCGCTTCCGCCAACATCCCTCACAATGTACACATCCACAGCGAAAACGCTCCCTCGCTCGACGACATCCACCAGCTCCAACCGTATCTGAAAGATCACTTCAACCCGTCCGATCCCAGCGACGCCATCCGACTCGTCTCCACAGTCAAAGGAATGACTTTCTTCCAAGTCGAAGTCCCCAACGTCGAGACGCTCGGCACAATCGGAAAATTGGCCATCAGACCTGATGCCGTCGCTCGAATGGACGTAGCCTGGAATGTTGGGCTCGTGGGCTCCTATTTCTACACCATCACTTCCCCGCCTGAGGTCTCTCAGGATGTCGAGCATATTCAAGTCCAGTCACGAATGCTACTGAATAGTTTTGAGGACCCGGCGACTGGCTCCGCGGCTTGTGGATTGGTGGCTATGTTGGCGTTGACGAGGGGTAAGTGCCGCGTTGTAGATGTGGAAATCGTGCAGGGCGTGGAGATGGGGAGGAAGAGTTCGATTGGCGTCAAGGTGGAGTTGAATGAGCGCCGGGATGCAGTGCAGAGGATGGAGTTGAGGGGGAGCGCGATTCGGGTTATGCAGGGGATTGTTGAGGTTTAGTATCAGAGACCTTGATATATTTGAGAAGTTGGGAAGGAAAGCTCGAGTTGGGACGGCGGGACTGACACCACGCTAGCATGTCCACGATAGGTCACAGATGTACGGAGAAAGGCATGTGGAGATGGCCAGAAGAGATAGGATTGTCAGGCTACATGAACCAAGATCGACAGCCATTGAGGGTGTAAAACTTCAAGCCAACCATTGCGACTCTCTTGGCTTGGGACCTCTCTCGACATATCGAGCCTCAACGCATGACACCTCGGCAACGGCTCGAGATCACAGCACCACAGGGTCATGCTCTCGAGACCCTCGATAAGGTCGAGGACGCGCAGGTCGTTGCTAGCGACGGAAGTCATGCTCTACCACGGTCAATATCGCTAGTTTGAGCGTGTCAGCAATCGTGCCCACAGGAGTAAACCGAGCATTGTAAACCGGAGGTGAGGATCGTCATACCAATATCCTCCAGCTTCATTTCCACAAATCTCGTGATGCGCTCGCATGTGATCGCGTAAGAAGTCTTTTGCAGGTGGTATGCCAGAGCTGATGCTGTGACAGGTGGCATGGGAAGGCGATTCACCTCGACAGGCGATGCTAGCTTGCCGAAGCTGAGAACGGATCTCCCTTGGGTGAATTGATGCATCGTGAATTGATTGTCCGGATTGGGTGGTAGTCGGAAAGTTCTGCAGCTCTGCAGCTCTGCAGCTCCGCATGCTTTGTATGCTTCGCAACAAAGCATTGCATGTTGTAGGATACTTGGCAATGGGCCGCATATCGCAAACAATGAACTCCCAGCGTGACCACTCGGCGTATTCACGGACTCATCACCTCATTAGTCCACCAAGATCCTTCTCCATCCCAGTGACCCGTTCCTCGAGAGCCTTTTTCTTCCGCTCCAATTCCTTGATCTCCGCCTCCTCCCTCTCCATATCTTCCTTCGACATGACTGCAGGTAGCGCCGCCGGTGCACTTTCGTTGCCATCCTCGTCCTCATCCTCGTCCTCATCGTAGTCCTTCCTGCTAATTTTGGCCAAGTCCTCACTCTGCTGATTGACTCTCGCCTCGTGATACTGAATGTTCGCCGTCAATTGCTGATGCCGTCTCCTTAACTGCGCAATGCGATCATTCGCACCAGGAATCGAGTAGACTTCTAGCAAACGCTCGGCACCCTCGAGCAGCACTTCGACGTCAACTTCGCCCTTCTGTCGCGTGCCTTCTTTCCGCGTACGTTGGTAGAGATCACCTCCCAGCACTGCGGCAACGGCTTTGTTGCGCGGAGTTTGTCGACCACCATACATTGTCGCGCGTCTATTCGGTGCCGGAGTTGGCGCTGTCACGGTGCCAGAAGAGTAGGCATTTTCTCCACAGGATTTGGTAGGAAGTGGTGGAGGGGCGAGATGGAACAGTGCTCGCTCGTGGGACTCCGTGTCTCGAATCAAAGCAGTGATGTCGTGTTGTGAGAGGAGAGCGTTGGCGAATCTCTTCTGTCCTGGGAAAGGGAGTTCTGCGATTGAAGTCGCGCAGAGGGAGATTTGCTCGAGGTGAGAGCTCAGGAGTGATGCCATGATGGAGGATGCTTCCAGTCCTGTACCGTTGTACTGCTTTTTCAATGACTCTGTATATCTGCACTGTGAGTTTTGAACATTCTCTCTTGGCTTGTATTGTATCTCTGTATGTCTGCAAGTCGACTATCAAGTCGACGTGATGTGGACGTGTTTACTAGCTTCAGCTCCGAGCCGAAGATTACTAAGCAGCTCTCTGCAACGACGCAACTGAATGAAGCACGAGACAAGCTCCGACATACCGCCACAACACCGCTCTCAACCACACCCCAATCTCATCTCACCCACCAAACTCCAACATGGCGGACAAGATGGATGTTGATGCCGTCAATGGCGAGGAGAAGAAGGAGGAAACCGTACCAGAGGTGTCACCGCAACGCAGTACGCAAGCCCAGCCGCCTTAGCATCGGAAGGATGGCGATGAACCCGCAGAGCTATACTGATCAGCTCATCACAGTCATCACGAACAACTTCGCACTCATCAACTCGGCCGTAGACAGCTTCGATTCGAGATTCACCCTTCGCGCACTGCGTTCCATTTCCACCCTGCGCAAGTCGAGCGCCTTTCCCGAAGCTATCATCCACGGCATTCGCACCGCATATCCCAACGCATCGAACAGAGGACGACAAATACTGGAGGAGCTGCTACCAGAGAAGCACCGCGCTGCACAGAATGGATCGGCGGCGAAGACCACGGTGACGGAAGAGCAAGTGCATCCCGAGATTTGGGCGTATCTAGGCGTGCTTGTGCAGGTCTACCTATATGACGCTGGCGAGATTGAGACTGGTGCAGAGTTCAGCGAGAACTTTGTCGAGCGCATCCGCAGCTGGAATCGTCGCACGCTCGATCAGATTGGCACAAAGGCATACTTCTACTACGCGCTGTTCCACGAGAACCTGGACCCAAAGCCGCCGTCGAAGCAGTCGCATGTCATTGAGACGCGGCCGAAGCTGCTAGCCGCGCTTCGCTCCGCCGTTCTCCGCAAGGACTTTGATACTCAAGCTGCAGTGACTGTACTTTTGCTCCGCAACTACATCAGCACGGCCGACATCACACAAGCCGACCTGTTGGTCGCTCAAACACAGTTTCCATCATCTGCCTCCAACAACCAAGTATGCCGCTACCTCTACTACCTCGGTCGCATCCGTGCCATTCAACTCGCCTACACTCAAGCTCATGAGCACCTCGAATCCGCTACACGAAAGTCGCCTACAACTGGACCTGCTGTTGGCTTTTACCAGCAAGCGATGAAGCTCCTCATCGTGGTCGAGCTGCTCATGGGTGACATTCCAGAACGCTCAGTCTTCCGCCAACCCGCTCTGGAGGCAGCTCTCTACCCATACTTCAAGCTCGTCCAGGCCGTGCGCGTGGGTGACCTGCAGGCTTTCCTGAAGTGCGTCAACGTCAGCGAAGCTCAATTCCGCAAAGATGGCACCTACACCTTGATCCTTCGTCTGCGTCAGAACGTCATCAAGACCGGTGTTCGCATGCTGTCGTTGTCGTACTCTCGCATCTCCCTCCGCGACATCTGCACGCGCCTGGGTGTGGAGTCAGAAGAGTCGGCTGAGTACATCACCGCAAAGGCGATTCGCGATGGAGTGATCGAGGCCTCGCTCGATCACCAAAACGGACACATGGTGACGGTGCCGCAAAAGGATGCGTACAGCACGACCGAGCCGTCGGAGGCATTCCACGCTCGTATATCGGCATTATTGGGCATGCGGGACGAGTGCGTGATGGCGATGAGATACCCCATGAACAAGCATCGTCAGGAGATTGCTGAGGCTGCCAAGGCTCGCGACCGTGAGCGTGAGTTGGCGAAGGAGATTGTCGATGGCGACATCGACGACGGCGACGATGAGGGCTTTGATGGCTTGTGATGGAAGAACATGATGCCACGCTATGCTATGCTATATCATGCATCTTCACATGCAGAGCTCAAGACGATCGTGTGCTATAGACATCGATAGACCGATGGAAACGCATCGACTTGAGCGAAGTCGAAACGTACACCAGCAACTCGCTCAACATTCACCAAAAACCTCCAGTGATCCCTCCCTCCCAACTCAGTACCGATCATCATCATCATCACACCTCGCCTCGTCCCTTCCCTCATCATAAGAGTCCTCAATCCGATCGTTAAACCTCTCCACATCACCCACCTTATCCCCCGCCCAACCCGCCACATCCTCCGGCACATCCTCCACATCCTGCACCGCATCATCCCACCGCCCCCCCCCGCCTCTCAACCCCATTCCCAAACCGATCGAATCCCTGCTCCACATCCTGCGGAAGATCCTCCACATCCTGCACCTTCCTACCCGTCCACGCCGCCGCTTCTGCAGGCGCGTTTTCCACGCGGTTCCCAAACTCGTCGAAGCGCTGTTCAGTGCGGTTCCCCAAGTTATCGAAACGCTGTTCTGCGCGGTCGTCGAAATTGGCAATGCGGTCTTCGGCGCGGTAGGCGTCGTCCTCGAGTCGGTCTTTGGCCTCCCCGCCTTCGTGCATCAAAAAGGCGCCGCCGGCTAGCCCGGCGGCTGCGCCGAGGGCGCCGTAGAGGAGGCCGTGGGACTTTTCCTTCTTCTCAGCGTGAGGGGCTTCTTGTTGGTGCTGGTTATTTTGTTGGGGTGGTGGGTAGCCGCTGTTGGAGCTGTAGTTTGCACCGTCATTATAGGGTTCGTTTCCTCGGGGGAAGTCCCAGCTGCGTTGGCCGGTTTCTTGGTTGACGAAGATGTAGCGTTGATCGCGGGCGTCCCATTCGGCGATCCAGGGACGTGGGACGTTGGGGCGTGGAGGTGGTTGATTGTAGCCACTGCCACTGCCGCCGCCGCCGCTGGAGTAGCGCTCTTCGTTGTAGTAGCTGGCTGCAGACATTGTTGCTTGAATGAAACCAGTGTGGCAAGTCGTTGGACTGAGGTTGAGTGGAAAGGGTGAAGGACAGAGTGTTTGTTTTGCCTATTGACGCCGCGTCACCCTCCCGAAGCGGACAGCCTCATTAAATGGCTCGCAATACGCACGTGGAATGCAACACAGCCCTCCTGCATCGCCTCGTCAGTCGTCACCGATGCGGCATATATCCCGCCGCGCACCGATTCGTTGTGACCTGCAGCGACCTAGACAAGGCAAGCTGAGGTCTAGAAGCTCATGGCCAACTGCCGTGATCGTTGATGCATCAAGGTTGCAGCATGTCATGACGTGGAATACGATATCACGGAGAGGATGTGGGCGAGAGGTAGGTAGAGCATGTCAATTCCCAAATGCATCGTGAATGCGTATAATCGAGGAGCAAGGAAGAGGTAGTAGACAAGAACATGAAGTCACAAAAACAGAGCTCATCTGAAGAGCGTCAGTCAAGCTTTCTATCCACGTCTTGGCGAGGCTTAGCCTTTCTATAATAATCATGTTTGAATGATTTGAATGATGGTCTCCGCAACTCTCAAGTGATGGAATCAAGACCTTTGACCTCCCTTGATATCCGCCAAAGAACCCGGCCCATGAAGCGTGCCAGGAATCTATCCTGCTGCTCTGAACCAGCTATCCGCCTCACATTGCTGACAGCTACAACGCTCGAATCGCCTCCTCCATAGAAAGGCGCAATTCAGCTTCCTGCGTGGTCTCTCTCTGTATCTGACGGGGCTCCTCCATGCCTTCCGGCGCCATTTGTGGCTGGAAAACTGTCGTGACTTGGGCCTGAGGTCCGAAAACAGGCGGAGGGAGGGAACTCTGCATGTATGGATGTGCTGGCGTTTTGGAGTGAGGACTCACATGTGTAAAGTTGCCAGTAAGATCAGAGTAGCCAAAGCCAGGCGGGGCAGGTGGTATGCCTGGGTCCACGACTGGGTTTGTGCTGTCGCGTTTGTGGGCAGAGCGCGCGCGAACAACATCGTGGCTCTGGTGATGATGAGGTGGAGGCTCATATGGTGGTAGAGATGCTACCTGCGGTGGCGAATGTTGCGGCGGTGGTGCTTGCATAGCAGGCTGTTGTTCAGCAGCCTGTTGCTGAGCCGTGAATTGTGGGTGGCCAATTGCGCTTTCATTACCAAAGCTGGGTGGGGAGGTAGCGTACGGATTTGTCGGAAACACGCGCTCTGACTGTGGTACCGAAGGAGCCTGGCGATTCATGCCAACAATAGGCGCAGGAGTCGGCGAAGTCACACTCATACTCCTCACGGCTCCGTGCATCAACGGCGATGTCTCCGCAATGCTCGTGACCGCGCCACCGACCGTCGGCGTGCGTCTTCCTGGAACCTCACCACCATGCATCAAGCCTGGGCTTGGCGGTGGTGGCATCATCTGCTCCACCACCTGCCTCTCCGGTTGAGTCTGGCTCGCAGCTTGCTCCCTCTCCGCCCTACGAGCCAACCTCTCCCTCTTCTTCCTCGCATCCGCCTGGAACGCTATATCCACAACTTCCAAATCGCCGGCCTTAACGAGACGCAAGTACTGGTTGCGGACCATAACACCGCTTTTGGTGCCGAAAACTTCCGCAATGGCGTCGTAGTCCGAGCCGTGCTCCGCTAGTAGAGTCCGCAAGTCTTCCAAATTCGCGACACTCCAGTGCCAGTTCTTCTTCTTCTTCTTCGATGGCGGTGATTCTGGAGCGGGACTGAGCTTGCGGGAAGCGGACGAAGCTTCATGGCTGCTAGGCTTTGACTGCGGCTCGGACTGGTGTCCCTGGTCAATGATGGGTGCTCGAGATGGGGTGCGAAACTGAGCAGGCTGGAAGGGGCTCATAAGCTGAGGTGGCGCTGGCAATCGAGGTACCATGGCCGGACTCTGTGCTCCTGGCTGTGAATAAACACGTCCTGAACTTGTAGCTGCCGGCGATCGAAGCTGTGAGGCCTCAAGCTTAGCTGCTTGCTTCGCAGGCAGACGAAGAGGTCCTAGGACAACCTCTGGCTGCGGTAACGGCTGCGCATTGTCCGTCAGATCAATTACCTGCGCGGATTGCCGGGTCCGAGCAGTCGACATGCCAGGCGCCCGCGTTCTAGATGGAGTGTCAGGCGATGCATTGTTCAACGAATGTATCCGGGCGACAGGACTCGGCATATTGGTCCTTGCGACGTTCATGTACGGGGAGACCATCGCTTGCCGCTGTGCTCCCGAAGATTGCACATGCATCAGACCCGGGTGCATATTGTGGCCTCCATTCAAGCTGAATGCTTGTGTGCCTCGCAGAAGTTGTTGACCTGCTTGAGCAGCCCCCATGCGTTGGAGCGTTTGCACGTCCGACTGTAAGCTCGTTTGCGATACAGCGTATGGGCTGCGCATCATATTGGGTGACGGCACGGGTCGCTGAGCTGGCGGTGCTCGTGTCAATCCCGGGGGGCTATTATATCCCATGACAAACGGTCGCTGAGGAAGTTGTGGCCTGCTCATCGCGCGGGCTTGAGCTTCTCTGGACCGAACGAAATTTTCCAGCTCCATGGCAGCCAGATGCCGGTCGTAGGCCAACAGCGCCTGCTGTCGTTGCCGTTGCACCCAATGATCCGATCCACTGCCCATCATGGCGACTGGTGCATGGTTGGCATGGCCACGTTGTCCATGATATGTCTGTATTCTCGGATCGGAATGGTGACCACCCGCACGGCCGATGTTTTGTGTGGGTGGTGACCTCACATCTTGAGAAGAACCATACAGTGCCATGGGAGAAACCATCACATTGCTCGATGCAGGCGCAAGGTTCTCGACCTGCCTCATGTTCATGCCATTGGTGGCCTGCGACAGACTTGCAGACCGTAAAAACATGCCCGGACTGTGGGAAGGTAGCGGCATGTCGTTAGAACCAATGTGGCCGCCCTTCACACCATTCGCATTCTCAACCAAAGAAGGCCGCACAGTAAGCGGCTCCTCCGCAGCAGACACCGCATTACGCTGCTCAGAGGCGGGCCTGCTCAGAGGCGGTCGATTGCGTCGACGTATCAACGCCCGTGGAAGGAGATGACAGCCCCGGGAAAAACTCCTCTAGAGTCTGGTCGGAGCCCTTGTCGTGCGTTTTCTCTTTGGACGCCTCAATGCTGTTCATATACGCTATAGTCTGCATCATATCGTCCTCGTCGACATCGATGTTGTCGAACAGATCGGGTTCGGGGGTGGCCTTCGGCGCGAAGGTGCTGTTGAGATCAGCCGCAGGCTGCGCATCTGTGATTGATACAGTGTCGAGGACGGTCTGTGGCTCAGAAGTAGGTGCGCGCTCTGTAATATCCGTCGGGCCGTGCTCCTGAGTCTGACGATGATCCGCAGATATTTCGGACTCGACCAAAGTCGGAAGCTCAGGCACTGCTTCAGGCTGCTTTGTGACTTCACGCTCTGCAGCGCTCGAGCCGTCCGTCTCTGCCATACTACTGGACAGGACAGCAGCGTAGGCCGCTACACGAGCCTGCTGATCAATCGGCGATGCCTCCGAACCAGGTGCAGTAAGCAAGACATCACCACCATTGTCTGCTCCATTCTCACGTCGTCTCAGCGCAGGCGCCAACGTCTTCCCACCAGCAAGCGGATCATCGCTATCCTCATCATCCGCATCGTGTTTCAACGTCCTCTTGCGCTTCATCCCTTGAGACTGCTCGACCGATACTCCAGCAGCGGAAGCGGCCATCACGCGCGTGACGTGCTTATCAGGTCCGATGAGAAATTGAGGTCCAATGTCCGTGACCACGGAGTCATGCCTGTCATACCTCGCTGGCGGAGGCATGTTGTCCGCGGGTACGCCATTGATAGGGGGTGTCGGCTGGCGTGGAAAGTTGCTCGCGATCGTCTTCTTTCTCTTCTTTTTTCCGGGTTCAGCAGGTTGAGGTCCATCAAGGTCCAATGATCCATCAGTATCGCGCTCTGGTGCCGACTTTTCGACTGCCCTCTTCCTCTTCTTGGACTCCAGGCGAGGCGATGCTTCAACAGGTTCCAGCCCACCAGGCTCAGTCGAACGAGCTGTCTTCTTAGTCGTCTGCGGCGCCTTCTTCGCTGCCGACTTCGGGACTGCATCGCCTTTGCCCTGCTTTGTCTTTGACTTGGACGACGATGCGACAGCGATCTTGTCGACTGCGATTTCGTCGACCGCCTGACCTCCCTCGACCCCACCATCACCCGCTGTGAAAATTTTCCCGCTACAGAATTGAACCTTCCCTGAATGATCTGCGGGATCCTACCCAGCAGCCAGGAGGCAATCGTCCAGCGCACTCATTAAACCCTCCACGTCCTTCTTCTCCGTACCCTTGAAGCTCGGCAGTTGGTATTCATAATCATCCACGGCCATCGCATCCGCATCGTCGTCATCATCGTCCTGCCCGCCATGGCCGTTGCCATTCATCCCCCCGCCTCCGTCAAGGCCCAATCCGAATATCTGGCCGCCAGCAAAGCCGTGTAAATTTCCACCGGCCCCATCACGATTGAGTTCGGGCCACGGTCCAAGCCCGACCCTCTCCTCCAAAAACCGATCCAAGTGAAGATACCCATCCTGCATCTCCACCGCAAGTCTAACGTCGCCCATCGTCAACGGCTCTCTCTTGCCCTGCACCTCCAACTCGACCGGCAACAATCCGCCGGCAGTCCTCTGCACCACCCCTCGTTCAGCATCTTCTTCCTCCTTCCTCAACTGCCGGCGGAACTTCTCCGTCTGCACTCCATCTTTCCCACCCGGCGCATTGGAATGCGCGTGTCCGAGAAGATTGCTGAGCATTTCTTTCACAAAGACTTCCGCCGCGGCTTCTACTAGTTCCGCGCAGGTTTGCAAGGCGCCGAGTTGAACGCCGCCGGTGAGGCCTTCCTCGAAGCAAATTGGTTCAATGCGGTTTTGGAGGTCAGATTGTGAAGGAAACTCGAGGACTTCGGAGGCTAGAGAGGTGGCGTATCGACGTCGGATTTCAACATCCCAGGACGTCTTTGCGAGGGCGCCAGTGGCACCTTGAGGGCCCGTTCCTGTTGCGGACTGAGGCTCTTGAGGAGGAGGCTGTTGAGGAGGTTGCACGGCGAGCTCGTGCATGTAAGCTTGCATGTCATGGAAGCCGTCGTAGAGAGGCAGGGGCGTCTCTTTATTCTCTTTGATTCTTTTGCGGTCGCGAGGGGCGACGGACATGACTTCGTGTTTCAGCCTTTCCTCTGCCTTGTCGTTCGCGCCGGAACCTGCGCCTGTCTTTGCGGTCGTGGTGGGCTTGTCTGTTGCGACGACCCATGGCGCGACTTCGGTGGGAGGAGGATCGCGGAGGGTGTTGGCGTATATGGATGTGATGAGCGTGTTGTGCAGCGTGCTCAGGCTCGTGGATGGTTTGTGTGTGTCCGTGCCGTTGAGTGTGGTAGAAGCTCCCACGGCAGGTGTGGCTCCTGAAAATAACGGTCCCAGAGTCCATGATAGCTCGGCTTGATTGAGTGTTCCCATCACATATTGATTCAGCGCAGCTTTGTATTCTCCCCACCGTTCTCCCAGCGCACCCTTCAGTGCCAAATATGCACCCTCTAGGTTGACTCTTTCCACGCCCGTCTTGCTTCCTCCTCCACCCATGCCCGGCGTGCCATTTGTCGAGCCATACTTTTGCGCCGGCGCGGTCTTGGTCTGCTGAGGGGAGATCGTGAGGCTGAGGTCGGCGGGATTCATCGCGACGGCGCAATGCACCTAGTTGAGGAGGAATTCGATGGTGGTGCTGGTCATGAGAAATGCGTGGTGGTTGTGCGCATGGCTTGCATGTGACATTCGGTCGAGCTGGCACTCCGATGTGTCCTGCGGGTGATGTCGCCAGGTTGTTCCAGACAGGTTGAGAAAAACAATTAATGTAGAGTATAGATGCGCAATGAATTGACTCGAAGCACCTCACGTGCGACGCGGGAAGTGGTGAACGCTTCGTGATGCTGGTCACGGAGCTTGAGCGCGGCTGCTTGCAGTCCGAGGGTCGGGATTTGTGGAGGGAAAGTTGGGAGCGTCAAAGGTCGGAAGACGTGAAGTCATTCCCGCCAAGATTTGGGGGCTAAAATCAGTATTACCTATTGAGCTGCGCGGCCTCAATTGAAACCACGACCGTATTCTCCATATCACTGAGCAGGGTGGTGGATATGAGTGTAGCACACCGCAGTAGTCACTAAATTCGCAAGCACGCCATTTCAAGGCTACGATTCGCATTTGCGAGAGAACTGAAACTTCGTAAGTGCGGTCAAGGTTCAATTCATTCTTCTCATCTTCCCGCTCCCATATCATCATCATCCAGTCGTCCTCCTCTTCCCGCACCCGTCCTCATAACAAGTAGCCATACATCGCAGACTCCACTCATCAAAAGGAAAACAAAAAAGCGGTGTCCACCGCGTAAGTAGTAGCTGTCCTCTTCGCCGCGCGCTCGACCTTGTACGCCAAGTACTAGTATCCTTACCAATCCCTCGCTGGAAAAAACAAACCGCTCCCCAACACCTCCAGATAATGCCACAGGTAACATGAGAAATGTCAGTCACAGTCCAACCATCACTCCCCCAGATCCTCCTCCTCCTCCTCCTCTAGCCACTCAATCGACTCCCACTTCTCCCCCTCATCAACCGGCTCGACCCTCATACTCCCCATCCCGTCAAGTCCCTCCTCAGGATGCACCATAACCTTCGCCCCGACAGCCGCGCTCTGCACCCTCGCGGAGATCGGCAACTGATACTTCAGCACGCCCCTCACGATCAACTCGAAGGGGTACTGAATCACCTCTTCCCATCTCGCGCTACCTCCCGCTTCTGTCTTGTTGCCCGGCCGCGTGAGGCGTAATTGGCCGGAAGATTTGTGTTCGGTGAGGGAGAGCGGCGAGGCGGGGAAGACGAGGGCTTGGTCGAAGTGGAAGATGCGGCCGAGGAGCATGGTTTGCGCGTCGGATTCGGAGTCCGAGTTGGAATGGTGTACGGGATCGTTGGGGTTGCGCCAGTGGCCGTCTGGGTCTTGGACCGGGCTGGGATTGCGGTCGGCTCCACCGCGCCGGCGTTTCGTGCGGCGGTCTGCAACGGGTTCGGTGTGGCCAGCGCCGACGTGCTTGCTTTTGGCAAAGATGTTGATGTCCATTTCGCCGATGGAGATGGCTATGGTGTTTGGATTGATGGCGCCGACGAAGAGATCCAGCATCAGTTCCTGCTCGCTAGCCAGGACGTTTTGGATTCGGTGGATTTGGACGTCTTGCAAGGGGCGGTTTGATGCAAAGACGAAGAAAACGGCGGCGACGACGACGAGGATGAGCATGATGGTGGTGAGGACACATGCTCCTACTCGGCCGGAGAAGCACCAGAGTCGATTGCCTCGGCTTTCAAATTCGTAATCATCCATCATTGAGTGACTTGGACCGTTTGAGAATCGCGAGACGTGTCTTCTCGGCGTTCGTACAGTCCCCATCAGTGGCGTTCGTTCATCATCTGCATTCTGCTCCGTATCGAAGTCGTACGGGTGCTCCTGCTTCCTGTTTGATGTAAAGAGAGGACCTGACCGGAAGTGCATGCTTTGTGGGCTCTTTGGAGAATTTGGACGTGATCGTCCGTTGGCGAGATGTTGGTTGCGAAGTTTTGAGGCTTGTGTGAATGGAGAGTCCGGGTCGTGGTTGGCCGATTGGTGGGCGCTTCTTCCGTGTCGGCCGATGTGTCGGGGAGTGTGAGAGCGAACGGTGCCATTGTTACTCTCAGGACTGTCGTGATCGTTGTATGGATTCGATGAAAACTTCATGCTCCGTTTACCACCAACTCTTCGTTCGTCAAAAGCGTCTCCGTAGCTTCGGATCGCTCCTCGTTGCTCTCCGGCCATGCTGTGTGAAGACGTTACACTCGGCGTCCGAGAGTGGTGGCGCTGCCGTCGCTGCGGCTCTGGCGCTGGGTTCGACTCGTACACGAAAGTCTCATCCGAGTCTGAACTGTTCGCTTCGTCAACTGCATTTGCCACGCGAGCTTCGAACAAGTCCGCCTTTGATGTAGCTGTGCCCTGATTCACACTCCTAGTCTTCCTCTCCGCCTTCTTCCTCTCCTTTTTCGGCCGGATCGTCTCGCTGCTCGGCTTTGCCTTTACGCTTCCGCTATGATCGGCTCTCAGCCCACCCGATCGATCACCCGCAGCGGCGATCGCGGATTGAGGAATACTCTGCACCGTCTCCGTCTCCACAGTCATACCCTGCTTCCCATCGCCAGGCCGCGATTTCGTCGATGAGATGCCATAATTCGGTTTCGCAGTGGTGCTTCTCGTTCGCGGAGCTGTGACGGGCGTCGTCGCGCTGTTCGCTCCAGAATTTCGTCGACCGCGAGGAGTGGTGCCGTCGCTTTTGCTGCCGGGAGATTCGCTACCACTTTCGCCGGGCGCGCGCTCCAGATCAGTCTTGGAGCCCTTTCGACTGACAGCTTTGTCTCCTTCAGACAGCTTCGTGAGAGGCTTCAAATCGGCAGTGGCCTGGAGAGCTGCGGGACTTGGCTCTAATGAGTCTGAAGTATTCTCCTGCACGGTTTCCAGTACCGATTTTCCACTAGGACCTCGGGGCTGGATCTTGGACGGAGGAGGGGCCTGCAGCTGCGTCTCTATCTTTGGGCCTTCTGCACTGGCCTGTCTCGACGTGGTGGGAGTACCATTCATGGGCGGTGCGCCGATCACTTGGATCGCAGGTGCATCAGGTTTCTTCGTCGAACCCCGCCGTGAACTCGGTCCGGAAGGAGGTGGTGACTTCACTCGAGGAGAAAGCGGCCATTGCGGTGTGGTGTCTCCCGAAGCAGTCGCACTCTTTACTGGTCTCGCCAACTTTGACACAGCCTCCGTGACCGATGTGCCTTGCGATTGTGGTTGTAACTGTGGCACGCTCGAGGCGGACAGTGCTCGTTGTATGGCGGCAGCAGATGGCGTGGTGGATAGTCCACCGGGGAGCGTTGTAGGCTTGTCTTTTCGCACCGGTGATGTATTTCGAGAAGTGTGTGGGCTCTGTCCAGTCGCGGGCGATGGGACCTTCGCAGCCAGCGTTGTCGACGATGACTTTCTCAATGTAGGTGTATTCCCACCTACCGGCGGCGTCTTGCTCGTTGCCTTCTTCACCGCGCTCGCGTTGGCAGCACCGGCCGTTGGTTCAGCGGTCTCGACCTGGCCGCTCAGCGAGCGAAAGTCCACCGAGTTGTCCTTGTTGCTATTGTTCAACATGACGTCTTCTTCGATTGTGGTAAGTTTTGAGCTTCAATAGTCCAGTGTCCCCAAATGTCCTCAATCCCATGGCGCGCGATTCTCGATTGCAGCCGTTGTCGTCACGCGAAATCCATGACTGAGTCTAGCAAACAGAACAGTGCATGCGTTTTCAGGCCAAGCGACTGATCGAGTTTGACGAGCAAGGGTGCTGGTTGCAAGGCAGCCAGTGGTGACACGGCGTCAATGGGAGAGGTTCGGCGAGCGGCGGTGCAAGTCGTACGAGTCTCAGCAATCGAATGCGATATTCGGAACAGATTCAGAGTGGGTGGTGAGATGGCACGGAGAAATGCTGGCGGGAATGCGGGCGTATGGTAAGAGCAAGGTCGCGTTGGCGTTGGGATGACGATCGGACTCAGCTTCGGGATGTCGATGTCGATGTCGATGTCGATAGCGATTTGTAGCCAATGTTGGAGTCGGATCGGCCGGCGCGGGTGTCGGTGGCAGTTCGGTGTTGAGCAGACGGCAAGGGTGACGGTCGTAATAGTGCTGGCAGAGGGAGTAGTATTAAATATTGTTGTAAGAAGAAACAGGTCGGAAAGTGTGAAGGCGAGAAGACAAGCAGTGTCGTGCGTGTCAGTAGAATACAAGACAAGGATATTCTACCGGGGCTATTCTAGTACGGTAAAGCGGAAGTGCTACGGAACCAAGACGAGAGGGAAACCAACTAACTCGTCACAACCAGTGCGATGATGAAGTGTTTGGGGAATATTCATCTTGATCCCGTTAGCCGCGGAGGAAATGCATTTATCCAGTCTTCTCCTCTCCATCTCCCTCATCATTATTCTCATCCATCATCATCATCATCATCATCAGTTGATCATGGGCGACGAAAGAGGCGTAGAATATTTCAGGAACGCCTGGCAAATCGGACCACGTCCCCCGTCTTCCGCGCTCGCTCTGTGAACCCTCGGCAGTGGCACATATCGCCAACTGCGATGCGACTCGGAAGAAAGACCCGGACTCGATCTCTTCTCTTGCGGGCAGTCTTTGCAGACGAGAACGTTGAGCAGTCCAGTCCAGTCCATGCCGTCAGCTTCGCTTCCATATGTCCTCTTCTCGTCGGGCAGCGAGCGACTCATCATCAGGTCACCACCTCACAGTACCTTTTACTCAATACGATTCGGTACTTTCAAACTCTCCTCCCAAAACGCGCCTAAATATCTTAGCACCAAATCCCGAATCCGCCGACAGCGCACGAGGCCTCAGCCACACCACATCATCCCATCGAAAACAGCGAATTCGGTCAAAAAACAGCACACCGCCTCACGCAATCATCCCTCCCACGCAAGGAAGAGTTTGGTACAAAAGACAGCACACCGCGCCCGTACCAGCAAAACAAACAAACACCGGCCGTCTGGGATCGAAGAGCCAACACAAAGCTGATCCTTCCCTTTCCCCATGCGATGCCGATGCCCAGAACCTCTGACGTGCCACCACTTCCGGTGCTTCCCCCATGTCCCATCCATCCATGATCCATCTGTGATCAGTGAGATCTGAGTCACTGACGTGCCACACTCCGATTCGCGCCACAAACGAGCAGCTTCCTCCTCACTACTCCTCAGATCATCTCAATTCGGCAACCGCGACCAATCAAACCTGCTGAGATACACAAGTTAGTTCAGGGGATGACAGCTGGGAGTCTGCGACGGATCAAGCATCGACTTTCCGTTTCTGCCTGAGGCAACGACCCGGCCGTCTCTCCAAAACACTGCAGGAGGACGCAGATCACGTCTCACCCACGCACGACAGACAACAAACTCCCACGCTACCAAACCCAACCATCCATCGTCCACCAGTGACCACCACCCCACCCCAACACGCGGGTCCGCACATGGATGCTACCTCTTGTTTTCAATGAAACACCACTTCCTCCAACTCCCCCTTGCCCGGCCCCGAACGAAACAATCGCAAAAGTCGTATAATAGTTACCTTAAACAAACACGAACAAAAAGTAAAACTGTAAAAGGTAAGGCCCTGACTACTTGCACCAGTATCTGAGTAGATACTGGCCAATATCTCGGATCCTGTGTCTGTCAGCTTCCGGATACTGCGTGACTACTTGAGGATACTGGTTTGGTAACGATATCCGCTGTTGGATACTCAGTATCTCGTCTAGTGTATCGGATTACCTCAATTGGTAGGTATATGCGAGGATACTGTAGTATCTTCGAGAACACCTCGCGAGGAGGTCCAGCACCCGTCCGTGCACGTTCATTTGCCTTTTTACCACCAAACCTTAGTAGTAATCTCGCAGATCGCGTGATTTGACCGGGAGCGCGTCTCGTGTTGGCGTGTAGTCGTGTATCCGTGTGTATCCATCTCTTGCAACACCACCACCACCACCACCACCGCCACCGCCGCTTGTATCCGTGTATAGGAGCGGACGTGTCGACGACATGAATCATATCCTTGGCGACTAGCCATATGAGGCATGGTCCACGAGCTTATCTATGGTCTCATCTAGATACTGGACGGCTACTTGAACGAAACGTGGATACTGGCCAAGTAGTCAGGGCCTAAGGAGACCCATCATCAAACCGCGCCTCCAGAAGTCATCATGGCTCATCACCACAACGTGACGATTGACTCTCGACACTCGACTCCAACGATAACAATAACAACGATCGATGATGACCCTATCCAGACCAGGTATAAGATTTACAACCTCCTACACCCCTCAACAGCAGTAATCGAATACCACGACGACGGGCAATAAAAAGTATACCTTCATATACCAATGCTCAATTCATGGGTTGGGTCATCCATCATCATCGAATGTGCCTCTCGGTTTCCCTTGCCTCTCTTCCCTTCGCCCTTGGTGCCTCGTCCCATATTCCCATGCCATCCCTCGCCTCCCCTCCACATAAAGTGTCGTGACGCATGCGCTTCGCTGAAGAAAAAAAAAACAATACTCGCAAATCCCCCCCCCTCCCTTGCTCCTTCCGTGAAACCACACCACACGCAGCAAGGAACCTCCTCACCCCTCCTCATCCCTTCCCTCCATCTCTCTCTCTCTCTCTCAACACTCAAATATCCAACATCTCCACATCCTCCCCTCCTCCCACAAGTCCCAACCCAACACGCTCCTCCTCTTCCATCCCATGATTCAGAACATCGTCCGCCGGTCCCCAATTGCCCTCGTAAACCGTCGCGCCCGCCCTCCTCCTCTCCTCAACCCACCTCACTCCACCCGCAGCGAGCAATTGATCAACAGTCGGTCTCTGTTCCGGATCCGGGCGAATCATCCACTGCACGATTTTATCCAGCGCTTCCGGATCGTCCGAGTGCACCATGAAGTGCGGCGGTTGAGAAAGATCCTGAGAACGGACGAGTTTGTCCGCGTTGTGGTGGCGAGTGTTGGCAGCGGAAGGGCGGAGAAATGACAAGTCGCTGTCATCGTTGTCACCCGCGTGAGAAGCGCAGAGCGAGTCGGTGGACTCATTCAGCAGCTCGACGGGATCACCAGATGGATCGCGGACGAGGGTGGAGTCGGAACTCCAGGTGAGAGACGGGAGGTCGGAAAGATCGCCCGTTCGAAGACGTTGCCAGGAAGCGCCATTGTCGGGGAGCACAATGTTGCCGGCAATCTCCAGCATGATCATACCCAGGGAGAAGATGTCGGCGGGTTTGTCGAAGCGGCCAGAGAGGACTTCCGGGCCGATGTATTCGCGATCACCCTCGCCGTCGAGGCCAGGTGGCGCGGGCCAGGTGGATGCCATGCCAAAGTCGCCGATTTTGAGCACGCCTTCCCAGTCGATGAAGACGTTGGCGGGTTTCAAGTCGAGGTGCATGAAGTTGGCGTCATGAATGGACTGAATGCCTTGGGAGAGCTCGAGCAGGATCTTCCAAATGCGGAAGTCATCAAGCCGACCTTTGAAGCCGGTCTGCTGGAGGAAATCCTTGAGATTTCCGTTCTCGCAGTACTCCGTCTGGATGTAGAGGTGATTCTTAGCCTCCCACTCATCGACCAGCTCGAGAATGTGCTCGTGACCGTCGAGCGCTTTGAGGATCTGCACTTCCTGCATCTTACGCTGGCGGTCCTTCACACCGGTATAAGGTTTGCGAGACTTCTTGACTGCCCAGACCTGGTTGCCTGGGCTGAGCTTGTGCCGCACAGCCGATGGACCGCCGGCAAGAGGCTTCGACACCTTGTAGACTTGGGAGAATTCGCCCACGCCAAAAGGCTGAACGTGTCCAAAGCGAGTGGTAAGTGCCGTGTCGACGTCGTTGCCAAAGTAGCCAGATGAAGCATGGCTCGGACCGATGCTCACGCCGAACGAGTCGCCTCGTGGACCAGTCGGTGTAGCCGGAGGGAAGCTGAAGCTGTTGAGAGACAGCGATGCCCGGTGTCCGACCGAGATCGACAAGCTGCTTGGGTCTGGTGGGGTGAATGATTCTTGCGGAGTGTTCGGAGTCTTCTTGTCATCGCCTCTGCGAATAGTGATCGGACTGGGTATTGGTGCTGATAGAGAATGAGATTTAGTATGGGAACTGCGTTGCGGGCTGAGCTGCGCGTCCAACACGGGGAAAGATCGGAACGATCTTTTCGCAAGCGGTGATGGCGTTCTCAGTCGTTGCGGTGTTTGCATCGACTGACTCCGAAACAATGATGGCGAGGCGCTGGCAAAATCATTCGCAGTAAAAGCATTCGCAGTAGAAGCAGTCAACGTGATAAATGGCATGGGCGAATCGTCGATGGCGCAATCTGCATCCTTCTCCGACCGAAAGCAAGGCGTGAATTGGTCGAGCATGTACTTACAGTCATCCTCGACGGCAGGTGGCGAGTGCTCACGGTTCGCCGGAGAAGCGAATGTGTCTGGTCCGATGGATGTTCTTCGTCCGAATAGACTGCTGCGCAAACTATTGCTCTTGCCGCCTTTGGAACCTGGTCGAATTGTGGTGGACATGGATTTGGTCGGGGTGGGAGGGAGATCGTCCGCGGAAGTTTGTGCCTCGAGGTGCTTGGTGGGAGAGTCGCTCATGTCATCCCCATCGTCGATGCTGAGGAAGCTGTTCCTCCGAGTGAGTTGTGGTTGATTGACTTTCGAGCCGAAGATGTTGACACCTTGTCCAAAGGACTCGGAAGCAAATCTCGACACTCGTCCGTTGAAGGGCGTGCTTGGGCTGCCGAACTCGTGCAAGGGGTGAGAAACTTTGCCCAGCGCAGATGGGCCTGCGACTGGTCCGATGAGGACGAGTGGTGCCTTCTTGGATGGTGTGTCTGGCATGTGCGTGCTCGAGTAAAGTGAGCCGTGAGGGCCATCCATATCACGATTGCGTTTTGAAATCAACCCGGTCGACATGAATGCTTGCGGAAGTGGCTTGGCCATCTTAAAGCCGTCAGGAGTGGCATACGCCTCGAGACCGTTGACCGCAGATTCGCCATGCCGTGGGCGGAGAGCACCGAGGGGTAGCGACTTTGAGAAGCCTGGTCTCTTCGGCGGCGCATTCGCTTGCTGCGTGGGTTCAAATTGTTGTGGCTGACCTGCTGTGAATGTGACTGTCACATCGTCATCGTCAACGATACTAGAGAATGAAGACGATTGAGTCAGCGTATGTGACAGCGGATGTGGCTTTGGAGCCGATTGGTACTGCTTCGGCGCTGGGGGAGGAAACAGAACGGGCGGCTCATTCGCATTGACTCGACGGAATGGAGACTCCAGGTCCGGGCTGCGTAGAGGTAAAGCGCCGTCCAAGGAGAACCTGGACCGAGCCCGGGCGAGTGAAGGGCTCATGGTAGCATCACGCATCGAATCTGCGAACAAATTACGGCGCGCAACCGGTCCAGTGCGTTGTTGCAGGGTCGACTTCCGCAGACTAAATGGTCTCCGTTGGGGTGATGTTGGTGCAGCTGCTGTCCAATTGAAGACGGGACCATTGTCCCTCTCCTTGTCTTTCTCGTCGGATGAATCTGAGCCATCTTGTGCGCCATCAAAGCTCTGATCGAACACACTGAAGTCGTGCCCAAATGAAGCGCTGTGTAAGCTTCGGCGCTTACTACTTCGAGGACTGCCCAGACTGGCGGCTTCCAGGTTCATGACACCATCGCTTCGTTTGAGAGGACTCGACTTCATAGGCGACGCATGCTCACGCAGAACGGGCCGCAGAAGCTTCTCGGGTCCTGGCTTGGCGAAATCGATTTTGATAGAAGGAGAGTTGGGCTCATTGGCGCTTTTGAACGCATCCTCTGAACAGTCCATGTTCTCTTGATCGTTGTCCTCGGTAGAACTCCGGCGTGTGGAGTACCTGGGGAGGGCGTTGGCGTGATTTGTGCTATCGCTAAGCGCGCGACGAAGTGGACTGTTAGGCGAGGTTCTGCGCGATTTCAAGCGTGGCGGACCCGAACGCAATCCTGAGGATTTCGACTTGTTGTCCACATTCGTCGAGTCGGCGCTGAATGCGCGACTCAGCCCAGATGGCGATCGAGGTGTGGTTGTATTTGGAGCTGTGGGAGATGTCGGATCGCCTTTCGTGATCAACAGTGTGTAACGCGACGGCCGGGACGGCGAACGAGAGAGCGAGCGACGAATCTGTCTCAGTGTCGCAAAGCCGTCCATCTGGGGACTATGCGGGTGTGTGGGTGACAGCATGTGGATTGAACCACAGGCCGTATGGCGCGGCGAATATTCCAACTCCATGCCGGTGATCGGCCTCTTAGACGAAGTGCTGCGAGCGAGCCAGGTTGGGCGGCGCGTGACTGACGAAGCGTCAAGCAGATGAGTGTTGCGCGCCTACGAATATGCGAATGTGTGTTGTGTCGCGCGATGCGGGGCGGTGCGGGTGGTTATTCACGCGAGTGCCGCCTGGATGCTGGCTCTCAGGCGACGATGTTCGAGTGAGATCGGGACGTACGGGTGTCGATGCGATGGGCGCGTTCGGAAGGCGGTGGAGATCGGTGTCCGGACTGTCGCAGTTGGTATATGAGGGGACGCGCGCAATCTGACACGCGATATGGATGTCCTCGTTGTCCGATTCGGGGGCGAGTCTAGGTAGTCCCTCTGGCCGAGGAATGTGGGCAGCTCAAAACAGACGGCGACGCGACGAGTGAGTCTGTCTTGTCGTGGTGCAAGGGCGCAAAAGGTGGGTGTCGGAAGATGCGCCTTTGGGAGTGGTGGCGGAGGTGATGTGTCGGAGGTGAAGTGTGGTGTCGACAACGTGGCCGTGGAAGTCCCCCGAAGGCAAGAGCAAGTAGGTCGCGTCAACCTGGAATGTTTGGACACCGGACCCTGAGAACGGCAAGAACATGGGCTTGTGGGCGTTTGGTGGCCCCTGCCGGTCTCCCGCGTATTAGCGTGACTTCAGGTCTCTACCAAGACCCGAGAGTGGAGACACAGACTCACAGGACTTCGGTCGTGGATTATATTGATGAGCGTAGTACATGGACTGGTAGTCAAGTGAAACGCTCTTGTTACGGCACTGATGCTCGGGACCAGACTATGGAGTACCAAGGTAATGTGGTAGGCACAGTACTCGTAGAGATTGTCCCATCCGAGACTTCGTTTGTTGTTTGTTGTCACGGCTGTCAACAACGCGACGTCAACTAAGCTCGCCCGGCCATCCTGGGTGCAGAGGAGCCCAAGACGAAACCCCACTGGTCAATCCTTATCAACCTGGGACAAGATCGATATATCACGATGCTCGCCAGAGTGTATCATCTCGAATCGCGACGTGAAGATCGACATCTTTGCTATGTTTGAACCATCGTATTTTCGCACGAAAACAAGGCATGCGACATGCCGTGGACTCGATGTAGGATCCCTTCCGATGGAGAGGGTCTCAGACTCTCAGTCAGGACTTCCCGGTGGGCTTCAATATTAGAGCAATTTAGCAGGAGCTGTCCGGACTCCGGACAGCAGACAACCGTCAGGCAACGTGTATGTCCGGTATAGCGCGCACCACGTGATCGCCAAAAGTGGAAGTGCGCGAGTCTCTGCTGTCGTGGCCGCTACAACAGTTGTAGTGCCACTACAACAGTTGTAGCGGCCCATAACAGCGACAAGACAGTCCGAAAGCAGTAATGTGGATCTAAACAGCTAATAACACCTTGCACGTCTTATACCTCGTCGATGCGGTCGACTTCCGGCGCTTTCCGTAGATGACTAGATCCGGACGTTGTCTTGTCGCTGTATGCTGTCCTGACAGCTCCTGCTATAATAAACTGCTCTAATGGCTGAGAAACTGTCTCGTCATCAAACGACGCACGGCTCTGTACCGTATCCGATCACAACAATGTGCTCGCCCGAGCTGTGCCACGCTCACACAAAGGGTTTGACGTGTGCCGTTTGTCATTTCAGGCAGAACGGCAACTGCTGCCGGCACAGCTGGACATGTCTCGTGACCATTCGCCTTAGGAGTCAGGAGAAAACCTTGTCCTGAGTGACGTCGGAAATTTCTGGGCAGTTTCTTCCTCAGCTTCTCACCTCAGGTTCTCTCTCAAGTCACGCGTCTACGTCAGTGTGGCGCGGAATTCACACCAGCCTCTTCACCAATACGGTCGCATTCAACAGCCCTGCGCCACACTTCCACCGCCAATTGTGCTCTGTCCTGTGCTCCGCGCCCAAACGAGACCGTGCTAAGACATTCACCATTTCCTCCAAACACTCCAACTCCACGACAATGGCAATTGCCGCTGTCGCGAACTCCGTTGAGGTCGACACGAGCGCCAGGCCCACGCGTCCTTCACTTCGCTCCGCCCGCACCATCAGCTACAAGCGACAAAACGGCAACGTCGTCACGCTCGACCTGCACAAGGATTCCAAAGCCGCAGAATCTCTGCGCGAGCTGGCAAAGAAGAACCCGACGACAGAACAGGACAAGCAGTTTCTCGCCCAAGTCGAAAGCGGTGCGCCGGCGCAAGGACTTGTCGCAGGCGTATATGACGCGCTGTCTATCTGGATCATGGATGCCATCGAGATTGCCGTGTTCGGTCCGTATGATGAACCAAACTAAAAACATCAATACTTCGCATTGTTGGACAAACCCAAGCACCGGGCCTGGAGATCGAGCACAATCGCATCGCGATGAAGATCAAGGCATGATGTCAGCCTCACCGCCAAATCCACCATCGCACGGCCGAATTCGGCAGTGACTACATGCATGCGCACACGTGACACTCTGCCTGGCACCTCTCCTGTCAAATCTCGAGTCTCAAACGTGGCCGCAGAAAAACAACCCCAGGGATCCGGCTCCGGCTATCCGGAACGCGCTTTCCGCTTGCGGATCTCGAAACACATCAAATCGGCATCTGAATCCGAATCCAGCCGTTACGAACGTGGTGCACGTGGCCAAGTCACGTTGTCAATCCACTCGCGACTTGTGCTGTGCCGAGACAAGTTCGTCGAGTCGAGTTTCGGACTCAGACATTGCCGAGCAGAGAAGAGATCGTTCGTAAAGTGGTCAAGTGTTCACGAATGGTCCGAAACGAAGCCTCAAATCTGGTCCTCTGGTCCAACGTGCAAAACCGCTGGCTCCGAATAGCCGTTGCGCGACGACTACGCGGCTTGCAAGGCGCTGTCCGTTAATGACGCTGGCAACTTTGTCATCTATGCGGAAGATACCGTTGATCAATGTCTGAACCCTGATGAGACGACGAGCACGTGTGACTTCTAATTGGGGTTGGAGAAGTCGTCGCAAACCTTTCGCCAGCATGATGAGAATAGCGAGTCGAGTCGCCGGGCAACGCGTCGGTGTTTTTTTAGACTCTGCAGTGAAAGTCACAGACTTCACAGAAGGTTCAGGGATCTTCCTTCCTGTGCCCAATTCACAAGCCTCTACCCTTCCAGCAACTTCAAGTCGTTCAAGGTGGCCGATCAAATGCTGGAGGCGTAAAAAGAGCGATCGTACACGGGAATTGGTTCCCGCTCGCTACTGGTGTTCAATCCTTCTTTCGCTTCATAGAATAGAATAATATATGATGAAGTCATGAAGCTCATCCGCATACCGTTCTCTTCGTCTCCCAAGGTCAACGATCCCTCCATCGATCGCTGACCCTTCTTCGCAATGCCGTTTCGACTCTTTGAAATGGTGAATGTCGTCGGCAATCCTGTTCCTCGATTTCTTGTCCCACCTCGTGCCCACCTCGTGGTCCTATAGCAGTCGTGACCTTCCCAACAGCATCTCCAGCATGCCTCTCGAGGTGGCAACTCCAAACTCACGAAAGAAGAGAACAAAGCTCTCCAATCCAGCGCCATCCGTAACGCACTGCTCTCATCACCTCGCAGACCACTCCTCCGCTCCACCATCGCAGCTCCTCTCCTCAAATGCCAACTCATCGCGACGAGACAACCCACAATACCTCAACAACAGCGTCCCCCCTTCCTCGCCCATCCCCATCCCAATAATCCTCACATCATAGCCACCGACGCCCCAACCTCCACCACCGGCCCAACCGACCCCGCACGATCCCCCCAAAGAATCGTATTCAACACCGAATACGGCGAAAACTCCCCCACCGGCACTCCCTCCTCCAACCCCGGCGTGAAAACTCGACTGTGATCCACCTGGACGCTCGAACCCTCCACGTCCGCGCTGGCCACGGTAGCCGTAGCAGCATCGCCGTCGCCCGCGAACCCCGCATCCCCGCTCCGCGCCTCCTCGATGTGGAGTTTGCGCAGCGCGGAAATCCCCCGCTGCACGGGCGCGGAGACCTCGGTGGGGTCGACGGTGGAGGTGATGTCGGACATGAGGGAGATGAAGCGGCCGACGAGGCGGCGGGCGCGGTCGCTGCGGGTGTGTTCACCGAGGATGCCGAGGAGGAGGGCGGAGCTCAGGGCGCGGTGGACGGCGGCCCAGGATTGGCGGGCGAAGAAGGTGATGTTGTTGAGGCCTAGGAAGGCCTCGACGGTGTTGGCGAGATGCTCGATGCATACGGATCGGAAGGTGTTGACGATTTCGCTGGAAGTCGTGGATGGACTGATCGCTGGACGGCAGAGTTCAGAAGTGGCGTAGGAGGTGTGTAAATACAGAGCCCAGTGCTCCAATGTGTCCTTCACGGTCGTGCATCTCCGAGAATCGCGGAGGTGTTCCGACGCATCGCGCATAACGGCGGCGATGGAATCGCGATGCTGGCGGATGCTGGCGATGTGTTCGCGAGGAGTGGTGACTCTGGCGCGGTCGCGGATGATGTCGAGGCCGATCTTGCACATGCGGTACATTGACTGGTGATAGGAGGAGACTGGCAACGAATTTCCCAAGTCAGCATATGTTTTGTACATGCAGATTAAGGGAGGAGCTTCGAGCCACAGTGGCTCATGCCTGCTGAATGGCGGTCTGCTTACCAGGTCCAAAATGGTTCGGCATCGGCATGGTGTTGACGTCAAGAGCCGCATTGCGGTCGTAGGTGATGGACAACAAACTGTCTGCCCATATGATTGACCACCAGACTTTGCTTCGCGGGAAGACGTGTTCCGCTGGGACGTGTGGTGGGCAGGCTTGGTGTAGCCCAAGGCCTTGAGCAAGTCGAATGGTGAGGCCGAGCAGCGACCATGCCGTTCCGGCGTTCTGTGTGACGTTAGTGATTGGAACGGCTTCTCGCATCCAACAATGAACACACCATGTTATTCGTCATGACGTTACCTGTTCGATGTCAGTGGGTTGAATTTCTCCATCAACCATTACATGCCGCACGTACCGATGATGACCAGCGCCTGGATGCTCTCAATATGGGGCTGCGACAGGAAGTTTGTGAATCGCAGGCACTCGAATCCACAGCACACTTCGCAGATTAGCAGAAGTCCTCCGCTTCAGTCGTCGACATAGCTCACCGTAAACCTGCGAGGTCAACTCCCTTTCCTTCCTCGTCAACGCGCTGCATTGCGCTCCACTCGCCAGCACTGCAAACAGCATGCCCAACCAATAGAAGCTCTTGCCATAAACCGACTGCTCTGTAACTCCATCATCAACACTCAGCTGACTTGATCGATTGGCCAAGAAAGCCTCCAGATCGGCCTCCAATACTTCCAAGTCTGCAACGCCAGGATAGATGATATAACCAATGTCGCGGTAGCTCGCGAACAGACTCAAAAGTTGTTGGTCGCCAGGTAGTGCTTTGGCGAGTTCTCGAGCACGTTGCAGGGAGCCATGCGGTAGACCCCAGAGATCGACAAAAGGATATGTGGCGGACTCGTTGTCGAGACCGAAGAGAGGAAGAACAGACTTGCCGAGGAACTCTTGAAGTTGAGACTGCTCTGCACCGCTCGGAGGTTGGCCTTGACTGATGGCATAGAGCATCGCCGGGACGGATCCGCCGCCGACGTGAACAATTTCGCCCTGCGTGGTGTTAGAGCGACTGACGCACCTCGCATAACTTTGCATCAAACATACCGACTCGTTCTGAGTATGCAATCCGTGCACATCGGTATGCGTTTGCGGTCTAGGTCCCTCGCTACTCCCGTCACTCTCGGGAATGCCGTTGTTCTCATGAGAGTTCCGACGAATCTCGCGCCTCAGGTCTGCGATCGAGTTCTCCAGTCCATTCAGCTTCCGACACAACAAGTCGAATTCCGATCGTGCCAACGTCACGTAACCCGGATTGTGGTTCTGCGACGTAGCGATCCCTCCATCCTGATGATCCATTCGCATCGCAAGAGTCTGAGGATGGAGGTCGACGTTTTGTCTCTTGTTCGGAGGATGATATGAGCACAGTTCCGGATGGTCGCGTTCCTTGCAGGTCGTGCACGGTCGTGAGAGATCGCATCTGTTATCGTGATTAGCCAGCCAAGTCGACCCGCAGAATGTCCTGATCCCACCGGACGACGTACTTCACCTTCCTCTGTCGACAGGGATAGCAAGCCTACGCGTTGAAAGATCATCAGCCGGAATTCCAGTAACATCAGATCCTGCCTCGACCACACGGCACTCATCAACCCCGGTAAAAGCATCCTGTACGCCTCTCTCCCAGCCCGAACTAATCACAAACAAAAGCGGACGACGAAACCTACCTTGTGCTCCCTCGCTTTCCTCTTCTTCCTCAAGAAATCATCCACCTCAGCCTGCGGCGGCGGCGTCGCCGCGCCCATGGCCGCCAGCCGAGGATCCATGCTCGCAGCAAGAAAGGAATTAATTGAAAACCCGCGACAGTCCTTAAGCGGACACCGTCCACCCTCGAGCGTGAAGGTCAGCTGGGGC
>AFIY01000881.1:0-53799 GCA_000223825.2 Zymoseptoria passerinii SP63 | reverse complement strand
TGTCGCTACCAGTCGTCCGTAGCAGAGGCACAATTATTGCTACAGCCGGCTATAGAACTATCTACGCTTGGCCGGAAATGGTCAACCACCTCGCCAACACTCGTCAGTACATATGCCCCGTCACAACATCTCTCTTCGACACCAATTTTCTTTCTCGCAGCATGGCCCCACCAATAGTCTCACAGCCATGCTCAAAGACCTCCCGCCTTTCGACCGGAACTCCCTCGAAGCGATTATGAACACCCTCCCCGACGACGGACCCATCGCTCCATCACACCTCAACGATGACATCTTTGGCTCAGCGCCATCGTCGCCCAACGTAGTTCCTCAAGATGGCACCGGCCAAGATCCGCCTCTTCCGACCGTCTCAGAGCACTCAGACATACCCCGTCTACGAAGAATCCACGTAACGAACGGCTATCGCGAAGGCGTGGCCGCGAGTAAAGAGTCGCACGTACAAGCCGGCTTCGACGAGGGGTTCAGTCTCGGCGGAGAGATTGGCACGATGGTAGGGTGGTGTTTCGGCGTACTGGAAGGAATCTTGGCTGCTTTGGCACGGTCTGCTCGTGAGAGTGGTGGAGATGCTGGACGAGACGCGGTGGGGGATGTGGAGAGGATGCTAGAGCAGGCGAAGAAGGAGATGAAATTGGAGGAAGTGCTGGGTCCGCAGTGGATCGGAGAGGATGGGATTTGGAAGTTCGATGTGCCGGGACAGGATGAGGAATATGAGGTGAGTGTTACGTTCAAGGATGTTGCGGCGGCGCATCCGGTGGTGAAGAAGTGGAAGGAGAGAGTGTTGGGATTGGCGGACAGGTATTGTGTAAAACTGGCGAACGAAGGGCCGCTGCTGGAGAGCTGAGCACAGTCGTGGCGGTGGTCTGTGTTCAGAGGCATTCAGGCCTCTTGCGTGTGAGGCTGTACTTGGAAGAATGGCGACGACTCGAAGCAAGCTTAAACGTTTCATGGGTATCTACTGAGCGCCACATTGCCTTTCGCTCCCCCCAATGAGATCCACATTGCACTTTCCATATAGCGTCTTCTCCCGGCCCTCACAACCGGAGAGTCTCCCCAACAACGCCTGCAAAGTCCATTCTCCTCCGAGCACGCTCACGCTGTGTCTCGTCTTCAGTCTGCGCCGTATGCTTACCATCACTCAAATGCTGCCACAAGCCCTCCTTCTCGCTGCCCCATGTCTTCTCACAAAGGAAGCAGTATGCCTGCTTCTCTCCTCCCTTCGTGATCTTGTTCCCAAAATATGCATAGCTCTCGCGTTCGACTGGTCCACCCTGACCATCTTCCGGCGCATCGGCGTCCATGCCCGGCTTTGGAAGATCTCGGCGTAGCTGTTCTCCTGACTTCTGCCACCTGCCCGCCGCAAGAGCTAATACGGGAACAGGATTGGCGGTGTTGCGCTCCGCGCTCGCCTTCGCCTCCAAGCTGGTGGTAGCGTGCTTTCTCTCCGGCTTGGCAGGCTGCTCTGTGACCGGACTGGGGCTTCTGTACGGTGGCTCTCGGTTCACGAAGAAGGCATCTGCAAAGTAGCCAGGTGCACGATACTTTCGAAAGTCTCCTTGCCGCAATTCAAAGGCGTCTCGGTCTGATGGGTCCGCCGGGACAAAGATACCAGCATGCGGCAGGTTGACTTGAATATTCTTTGAAGCGATGGTGAGTGGAGCTCTGCGTTCGTTAAATTTCGCCAGGGCTGCTGCGGCGTCCACTTTGGAGTGATATTCTGCAAACCCGAACTGCAAGCTTCTGGAGGTGCCGCGCTGGCGAACGATGAACACTCGCTTCAGACTTCCTGGTGTGGCGCCGAGGTTACTGTTGACTTGTGATTTCTCCCGGGTCCCCTGCGTAGACTCCTCCCGGTACAGCTTCTCAAGACCCTTGCTAAGGATGGCGCTCGTGACGTTTGGCTTGAGATCGCGGATGAGAAGGAATTGCAGTGGCTGACCTGAGGTTGCTACATCGCTGTCGCCGTTCATAGACAACGGCGGCCATTCTTCTGGCGTTGGTGGTCGTTCTACGACGGTATCGTCTCGATCGTCCCGGTGGCGATAGCTCTGTTGGCGACCACCATAGCCACCCCGGTCGCTGCGCCGATAGTCATCGTCATCGTAGCGGCCGCGATAGCCTCCGCGGTCTTGACGCTCTCGTGGTGATCTTGAACGACGATAATGATCGCGTCGCACAGGCGAACTTGAGCGCTCAGTGATGTGGTGGCTAGCTCGTCCACGGATGTTGAAGCCAGAGTCGCCGTAGTCCATGGTGTGAAACTGGAAGAAGGTTCTGAATCCGCCGCGATACATTAGCAGTAGTCCATCAAGTCCTCACGAACCATAGCTAATCCTCTGATGCAATGCAAGAGAACATAGCATTAGCCTCGCAGGCGATGCCCGATGTCATGAATCGGCTGACAATCGCTATTGTCGACTTTGTGACAATGTCGTCGAGCAATGCTCGATTGTTCGACTCTTCCGGTGGCGACACCATACCTGTAAGTATCGAAAGGCCTCCAGGTGCACGTACCGAATATGATGTTGTCGATGCGGGATGGAGGTGATGTGCAGAAAGAGAGGGAGCTTGCATGCGGTGGTATGGCATTTATACGGAAGTCCAAACGAGAATATTTTGAATACGGAAGACTAGATCGACTCTGGATCACTCACTCTTCCCATACTTTGCTGCAGTCTGTCCTCACCTCTACCCATCACATCATTATCCTGAATGTGCGTTTCCAGGCCCTCCGTCACATACATAAATCAATCTGGTAGTCTGAAGGCGAGCCGTGCTCCGGGACGCCTTAAGATCGACGCTGCACATTGAGATGCTGCGCGGATTCAACAGGACTGAAGACACGTCTGGCTCGTATGGTCCGGACTGATTCAGGGTTGACCGATGGGGACACGGGAGATCTAGCCGGTATGCATGGCTGGAGTTATCGTTCTTACTGATACGTGGATCTTAGAACGCTTTTAAATGAGGGCATGACGGATTGAAGTTGCCTCCGCTTGTTCAAGACCAGCCATGTATGACCGCGGACGGCTATTGCACCCACTGGCGGCACCTTGCCCTCGGTCTTCGAGGTTCGGCTTTGGACGTCACTTGCGCTCAGCGTTCCGACAGCTCTGTCAAACAGGACGGTTCTGGGAGGGACCAGCTTGCACCGCATCAGAATCTCCTGGACAGACCGCACACCAATACACACCAATACCGTCGTACTCGGCTTCTTGCGGTCTCAGTACATGAATCCCTCATACGCACATGTCATACGGGAATTCATTCAAGTTCAGCAGTCTACAGGATCAGTTGAACAATCCCTTCTGCTCTTTGGCTGCCAACAGCGTTGCCATTTCCTGGACATTCTCCACATCGCCACCTTGAGAAAATCCAGCCATCAGTCCGATCCACTGATACACATGGCTCCTCAGCTCCTTCGGCATGCGAGCCGGGGTCTGCAGGACCTCCTCCATTGCTTCGACGCATCTCTTCGCGGTCGTTTCAACCAGCCTGCCCCCGGCAAAGGCATTGGCGGCGGATGCATGCGCACCATCTGCCAATCCTTTCTTGTACTCGAGCATGGCATCAACGACAACGCCTGTCGTCCGAGGCCAGTGACTGGTCATTAGATTCCAAGGCTCTCCGCCCTCTTGATCTCCTCCACCTCGGAAGTCGCTTCGCAGAATTACACTCGGAATGTCGGCCATTTTTGCAACCATGTACTCCACGACGGTTCCAGAGTCCAGCTCGGTGCCGTCGTATGTGATCAAAGCGAGATCGCATTTCAGCAAACCCCGGATGTCTTTGTCGCGTATACCATGCGGAGTCACTTCACCTCGCGGCTCGTGGTCTTGAGGCAGCAGTGCTGTGAATTTGCCTTCGGATATGCGGTGTATCGCTTGCGAGAGCAGAACATTGGCGTGCAGTTCTGCCAGCGTGAACAAAGGGCCGGCATGGTAGTAAGTGTAAGTCCGCTTTCCCTTTGTTGCTGCTTCATCCAGGTCTAGCTCCGGGATTTCCTTACTTTGCGATGAACTGATTGAGAGCATGACTTTCCGCCTCCAGCTTCCCAGGATGCCCGGGAAAATGGGTCTAAAGGTCTTCGTTGCTGCTTCGATTGAGATGACAAATGGGCGGAGAATAACTACTTCCTCTCTCTATTGCTGGACCTCCTCTACCGAAACTGACGGCGGTTTGGGGGTCCTTTGTTCTGGCTTGGTGGTCGAGTGCCGTCTCTCAATATGATCAGCGTTTTGAGATAGGCCACAGATTCGGCAAATGGCGGAGCTGAATGGCGATCTTGGCAAACTCCTCGTCCGGCGAGCTCCGATACCAGGAGGCACTCTATTCTCCAACCACGATCACTCTCTCGCCTTTGATTCCGCCGTCTCCCTGGTCATCGAAAGGCTCAGACCACGACAATGGATACGCTTACGAGTCTTCCGGAAGCGGACATCTTCTGGGCAACCACAAAGAAGATCTCGACCAACAACGAAACTGTCGAGGAATTAGACAATGCTTCCCTGCCCCGGTCCCTCCGTCGTGGGACGACACAATTCTCCAGCTGCATCCATACTTTGGGCGTGCGACAAGACCTCAAGCTTTCCCTCCATCAGGATCGGATGAAGCAACGAACCTGACTGTTGGTCGAAAAGAGACTATACCGATACATCCAATAATTCTCAATTTTAGACTTCCTGATCTAGTCCAAGTTCAGAGTCTTGGGATCAATACCTCTGGATCAACGTGGAGGACGCCGCCTCTGCAGACCGCACTCGGCCCTCGCGCTGCGATTCCTATCGCAATTTCGAAGCTCTAGCCTCACCAGTCAACATGGCTCCCATCCGTCCTCGCCGCTCATCCGAGAAGTCCTCGCCTTCCCCGGGTTCTTCCCGCAAGGGGGCTAAAACCACCAAGACCATCTCCCCGGGAGGCAAAGTATCTCCTAGGCACTCTCGCCGGCTCATCGGAGAGCCTTCGGGGGCATCAAAGTCTGCGCGCCAGAGTCCAATCGAGTCTGGCTCTGCTCCCGCAGATGGTCCAATCACCCCAAATGATGCGAGAAGCGACTCTGGCTGGGGTCTTCAAGCCGAGCCACAACCGTGGAACGAAGATCTTACCGAGGAGGGCCTCAAGCTCGAGCGCAACTTCGAGCTCGCTCAAAAGAAAGTCCGCGTGGAAGAGCTGATACAAGAGCTGAGAGCTGCCCAGGATGATGTAGCCGCAATCGAGCCAAGCAGGCATGCGACCCGCCCGCTGGTTACGGAAGGCGGGGGCGAAGATCCTGATGGCGCCGTGCCTTTCAGCGAGCTCGATCCCGAGAGGTCTCGCAAATTGAACGAAGAGAGGGAGGAGGCTGCTGCAGCGGAAAGCGCGTCTCTCCTTGCCGATCGCCAAGCTCGCGAGGCTTTGTCTGCTCATAACAAACTAGCGGGTCGCTCACCTGAGGCTTCATGTGTGTACATTCCCACGATTACGATGCGACAATACCTGCAAGAAGCCTGCAACTTGACGCAGCATTGCATATACGACTTCGGCCGGAGGATCGAACCCTCGAAGTATCTTTGCGAGTGGGACTTCAGCGGCGATGTTAAGATTGAGTATCCCAACCTCAAATACCTATTTGGCGAGAACGGGCTGTACACGAAGAGTGAGTCGTCATCCGTTAAGCATCATTACCGTGAAATCGTCGAAACTCTCGTTGCGTTGCGGAACGCATGGGCTCACCCTGGCGCGGTGGATCTGCCGGGAGCTTCAGATCCCAAGATTCTCGACGTCTATCTTTGTGCCGTCGAGGAACTAGCATGTCTCGTCGGCGATACTGAGGTCGAGAAAGGCGCTGAGAGGCTACGCAACGAACTTGATACTCTTGTCAGGGAGATCTACGATCAGATCAAGGCTCTTCTCGCCGCGCAGACCCCTGGACAAGATATACCGTGGGAAAAACATCACCAGCGCTGTTTTGACTTTGCTATTCATTGCAAGAAGTCGACCAATGCTACCGAATTCTGGAAGGGACTGCCTCTCATTCTGCAACAGGCCGCGAACGACTGGGACTTCTGGTACGGCGGTACGGTGAAGCCGTAACGACGCGAAGTCGTGAACGAAATCGACGTCCCGAATTAGAACGCGAATGTCGTATGTGAGTATACTGCTGGCGTTGAGTCGCGATCGATGGCCGAACAGGGACTCACCTCAAAGAGACATATCCCCTGATCTTGACACTGGGGCAACGACAACCTCCCCAAGACCACGTTATTCCGGGTTGCAAGTGGAAGTAGGACCACCATACAGAGCGTGCTGATAATTAATTCATCTTGTTTTCCTCCAAACGATCAGCCCGATATCATTGTCGAGGCATCAGATCACCTCTCCTCTTGCTCGAATAGGCATTGCAAACGGGATCGTCAAAACAAACAGAATTCAGCTGACTTTCTAGAACACACCAACAAGACCCCATTGGCGCGCAATTGACAAACTCACACCGGCCACAGCGCTCGAGGTCGACGACCAGGTCAACAAGCAGAGGACTCTAGCCATGGAGTATACGACTCCACCGAGAGCGCGCAATCACCCGCCAAAGTCCCGATTCCGCGGTTCCTCCAACCACCAAGCGAGACGTCTTCACCGAAGTCAAGAAATACGAAGACATCAGCGCGCCGCATGCCGCTGTTGAGAGAGCCAACATCCAAGCGCCTCAAACCGCATTGGGACGACCTTCACCTGCCGCATACGGCTCAACATCAGCCTCCTCAGCACTGAAGCACAACGAGCTGAGCCATTCGACCAACAGTTTCCCGCCTTCACCTTTCCCAGCCGATACGGCATCACCCGGAGATGTCCTAGCTACGACACCCACCATTCTCCCATCTCGTCCAGGCCCTCAAGCTCACACGAGAGTTCGATTTCCAACTCCACACAACGTCCTGGGCCATTCGACCAACAGTTTCCCGCCTTTACCTTTCCTAACCGATACGGCATTACCCCGAGATGTCCCAGCTACGACACCTACTATTCTCCTATCTCGTCCAGGCCCTTAAGCTTATACGAGAGTTCAATCTGCAACTCGAAATTATACCTTTACTTAAATCTACGGCGCTCACATCAACGGCCGAGGCATGCTCCGCGCTGGCTACTATAAAAAGCGACCCGGTCGACTAACCTACGGTAACCGTGTCCATATCTACGTAGCGTTCTGGCTGCACGAAACAGGCCGAGGACCGCCATGCCGACACGGCACCCCGCGACGGCACCACGCACCGAGATCGTCACGACGTGAGGGTGATTCACGAGCGGGTGACGTGTCGGTTCTGGATGAACGATCGCCCTTGCGCGGTGCATCCTTGTCCGTTTGGACATGATCACAGGGGGGCCCGGGGTATGGCGAGGAACGTTCGGCAGGAGGGATGAAGGGTTGGGGAAGAAGAGGCGAATACGACAATGTGGGGAAGGAGAAGTGGAGTGGGACGGGACGGTTCATGGAGGGTGTGGCGAGATGGAATGATGTCGTCGGCGTGAGAGTGGGTTCGGAACATGGCAACATAATGACTCGCCAGTGTCCTCTGAACGCATTCGGTACACAAGGACTGCACTCTTCGGGACCGTGTGTGCGCGGCATCTTATTATATAGCCACAGCCGTCTGACATGATATCCTCGTAAGCTGTAGGAGACATCCAATCCCTGTGCCAAGACGTATATGGTACATGCTCCGGACCTTCCGCATTCATCGAAGTGGTTCTAGACCGTCTTGCAGCTTGCTTTGGCTTCGCGGATAGTCGTGAGGGATAAATCGGCCGTATGCGCCGACGGACTACAGAAATGAGGAACGACTCTTCGGCTGTGAGAGATGTTTTCGGTCCAGGGAGGAGCAGCTTGTTTTTTTTTTTCACAGCGTCGTCCTGCCTGGTTGGCATATCGTGCACACAGGCAGCACAATCCGCGGGCCCCTCGTACTCTCCCTTGGCTTCAGGAATTCCCACGGGTCACGGCAAGGGAAACGATTTCGTCATGTGCACGCTTCAGAGCCAACATTGGCCCCAATACGGGCAGAACCAGGGGGGGGCCCTGGGCTGCCGAGGAGGAGGCAGTCTCGGATGGCACCGGCAATGCTCTCGCCAGCACAAGTTTTACTGTAGTCTGCAATAAGAATTCACCGCTCTGACAGATGAGAATGGATGCGGCAGTTGACACGGAAGCAGGAGGATGCGTCTCCCAGCCGGAGAGTCATATAAAAGCCGGTGATCTTTTGCTTCCGGCAGCTCGTCCTCTCATCCTCTCATCCCATCTCACCATCCACTCCACAGACACACGCACCACCCCACCCCGAAACGCTTCCCACCATGAAGTTCCTTCTTCTTCTGATGACCATCACCATCACCGCAGTCCGGGCGGATAGGCAAAGAGTGTACTGCAGCAGCCTTCCAACTCTCAACCCAGGAAGCCTTTGTCGCACCTACAAGGGCGTGCAGGTGAGATGAGACAGTGCACCTGTCCCGTAAATTGCCATTCCAGAGTTGTCGTTGACCTCGTCGCAGATCACCGGTGGCGATAACTGCTGCATTTCCACCGCGCAAAAAGGCAACTACGCGACAGCATGCGGGCAAAATGGGGGAACATATGGGGAGTCGAACGACGGACGATGCAACCTCTAGCTGGGAGAGCCTTCGTCGGTACCCTCTCACCACGTGGCGTGCAAGTTCACATGATTACGCCGGACGTGTTTCGGGGTGGGGGGGCAGGATGTGCGGTCAATGCAGAGAGTTGAGTGAGGGGGGGATATTGTGTCGAGGGGTGCGCGATGGGTGCTCGACTGGGCCCTGCGATGCTACCTGGTGACGAACGCAGGTGACTTTCTCGAGATATTCGATGCCCTTTATTATACACTCAATATACGCAGCTGAACGCTTTGACTCGATATTCTTGATGGGACTATAGGTATTGCATTGCATTGCATTGCATTGCTGCATTGCATTGCATTGCATTGACGTCGGTGTCTGCGGGTATGGATGGATGCGTAAAGGGTTTCAATAATGGGCAGGTTTATTACATGAATGGGACAGCGGGGATGGTCGAGTGAAGAGAAGAGGAGAAGAGTAGAAGTAGATTGAACAGACGACAAGAGTAGTGAGTGCCTCGGAATTGAGGCACCAATTGGAGTCCATCAAAGGCGCACCGATCGGCTTTGTAGAACTACCTCCACACTTCTTCACCCTCCTCCACTTTCGACTGGCGCGTCAAACTACGACACTCTATCCGCACGTCGTGTCGACCTCCCCCCCCCTCCCCCCTCCCTCTCCCCCTTCCCGTGACACCACCTCCCTCGCAAACGTCACCGTGGCCGACTATCTATTCGTACCCTCCTGGGCCAACAATGCATCCTCCGCTGTGAACTCCGCTGTCTCACGCCCCGCCCTCCGCCGCTCCGCTACCCCCGACGCACCTTCTCCGCGATTTCGGTTTGGCTTCCGTAAGACGACGTCCACGTCGGACATCCCAAGCACGATGACCGCCGTGCAGGGTTTCAATCTGAATGCGTCCAAGGACCCGGTCGTGGACACACGCACGCCCTCTCCTGTCCATCCAACGGACAGCGAGGAAAGCACTCCCACAAGCCCGGACTACCAACCGGATCTCAGCGCGGAGGTGGCCATGCTTTCCACAAAGCTGGTGAACGCGATCAACTACCAAACGAACCTCGACGACTCTCTCCAGCAGACACGGCACGAACTTGAAATGGCACGGCAGAGAGTTTCGGAATTGGAAGCGGAGAAGCAACGGCTGAGCAATGTTATCAACGGCGGTGCATATGTGAAGAGGAGCGAGATGGACAAGACAGTCAGCAACATGCAGGCTGAGCTTGCCAGCGCGCGGACAGCCAGAGAACGCGCGGAGAAGGCGAAGAAGCAGACGGATAACGAGCTGGAGAACTTGACAGTCTCGCTGTTTGAGGAGGCGAACAAGATGGTCGCGGTAGCGCGGAAGAACACAGAGGCTTCGGAGAAGAGGAACACTCAGTTGACGGCTCAATTGAGAGACACTGAACTGCTGCTCGCTTCTCAGCAGGAGCAGTTGCAGGACTTGAAGGGCACGATGGAGAAGTTGCAGGACGATGCTCTTCCAGAACCGAGCATGCCTTCAACACCCATCACCGCGAACGCAGCCATGTTCGATTCGCTACCGATGAGCTCGAGTGCCCTCATGGATATGACGCCTGAACATCCACTGTTCTTCACTCACCTATTGAGTCCCGTCCTGCGCAACGACACTGCAGCTTTCGCCGACTTTCAGGAGCTGCTGCTTCTAGCGAGACGGCTGGGAGCTCATTCTCGGTCGAACAGCAGTAATAACAACAACGCTGCGAACGCCGTTTCTTCCGCGGGTTCAATGTCCTCGCCGAACATCCCCGGAGCATTCTCTTTGTCCACGAATCAAAGCCCGTCATCAATCTACGGCGGTGGCAGTTCCATGTCGTCCATGCCTGCGCTGAAAGACAGCAAATTTTACAAGCGAGCGCTGACCGAGGATATCGAGCCAACATTGCGCTTGGATCTCGCACCTGGACTGTCGTTCCTCAGCAGAAGATCGGTTCTCTCATCTCTCCTTCAAGGCACATTGGTAGTAGAGCCCTATCCACAAAACAAGCACTACTTCGGCTGCACACTCTGCGGCGAGCAGCGTCGAAAGGAGGATTACATTCGCCGCCACCGCTTCCGCATGTCCGAAGACGACGGCGTGTCGAAACCTCTCTGCGACTACTGCGTATCACGCTTGCGATCGACATGCGACTTTGTCAGCTTCCTCCGCATGGTGCGCGATGGACTCTGGAGATGCGACAACGAGCAAGATCAGAAGATCGCATGGGAAGAAAGCGCGCGACTGAGAGAGCGCATGTTCTGGTCTCGCCTCGGAGGTGGGGTGATCCCACGTGTGCAGCAAAGCAGCCACCGCGCCGCGTCCGTCAATGGGTCTGCTGTAGAGCCAGCCTCGGAGCGGGAGAGCCTCGAACGCATTCCAGAAGGCACCACCAAAACCACCACCGCATCCTCTGACGCAGATGATGTCCCTCAGATCAAAGTCCGCGTGCCAACAGCCACCCAACAGCAAGACACCTCCACCCTTCGAACCGCCCGACCTATCAGCTACGTCACTCCACCCGGCAGCAGCGTTCTTTCGGATGAAGACCCACCGACTCGCCCAGCCACCACCGCTGCCGGCGACAACGCAAACGAGGGCGGTTCATCCAGTCCACAATTCGAAGACGCAAGCGAACAACTCGACCAAGAACTCTCCCTCGCCATTGAAGAAGCCGGCGCAAAAGACATCACACCCGTCGCCATCAAGTCCGACAAACCCCACTCGCGCTCAGCATCGAGAAACTCCACCCCCTCCTCCCGCGCCGCATCACCAGAAAAGCCCGCAAACCGCAACTCCACAGCCTCCTGGTCCAAACGCGCTTCCTTACCCGTCACCCCCGCCGCCGAACGCAACGCCTCCATCCCCAACTCGTCCATCCCAACCACCGATCCCCCATCTTCACCCTCCCATTCCCGCTCTCCATCCCAACCCACCTCTCGCCCTCCGCGCTCCCCCTCCCCCCTCAAATTTTCCACCACAACGGCATCACACACCCGACACGCAAGTCGCGACTCCGAACTCGACGCCGAACGAAACCGCTGGTCGAAACGCGCGTCCGTGCAGAGCGTCACGGCCGCCGCGGAGAGGGAGAGGGGGGAGAGTGTGGTTAGCGTTGTTAGCGCGACGTCTGAGGGGGATGAGGAGGTTGTGAACGGTGAAGGTGAAGGTGAAGGTGACGGTGAGGGTGAGGGTGAGGGTAAGACAGGGGGTGGAGGTCGAGGAGGTCAGGAGGGGAATGCTGGTGAGGAGAGAACAGGCCGACTCGCCGTGGGAAAACCCGGCGCGGTGGAGAAGAAGAAGAAGGAGAGGAAGGGGAGTTCGGTGTTGGAGCGGGTGAGGGCTATGGAGAGGAGTTGAATGCGGGGATGATGGTAAGGCAAGCGTTTGGAGAAGAGGTGGTAGAGGGAGGGTGCGGGAGGAAAAGAGAGTTGGACTGAGGGGAGCGGAACGACGGGGGAAGTGTATTTGTATTTGTATTTGTATTTGTACGAGTAGAACTACGAGATGGGTGTGCAGGGATTTGTGAGACGGACCGGAGAAATGCACTGGGTTGTGTGGCGCGGTTGGTCTGCTTTGAGCGAATGGTTGTACTATGAATACTACGATGGACCAGAGAAGGGTGGAATGGGATGGAGACTTAGAGGAGTATACACAGATGCATTTGCATTGCATTGCATTGACGCCCATGGCCTACACTGTCTGTCAATAACGTCCCGTGATTTGAGCTTTCGCCCAATGCTTTCGATCTACTCTGCCTTCATCCCAACCCGCATCACACTTCCCTCGACCAGATGGACCCTCACTACCCCCATCTACACCCTCCCTTCCTCGATCCCATCATACCACACTACCACCGTCCCCTCACCCCCACCGGCACCGCAACCCCAGCCCGACTATCCGTCCTCACCTTCACAGGCGACAAGAACCCCCGCGTCTCGAAGAAACTGCCATTTCCCTCCGCACTGCGATCAACACTCCACTCCGGCGCCTGACTCCATCGACACCAGTAATCCCTCCGCCTCTCCGCCGGACCATCCACGTAGCCCAGCAGGTTCTCGTAAACAGGGATGAGGAGGCGGGTGAAAAAGTCATCCTTGCTGTTCATGTTGGTCGATTCCTTCTCAGCGGGAGCGGTAGGTGGCGAGGTGGAGACGCTGTGACGGGCTGTGGAAGGGCTGGGCTGGCTTGGGTTGGCGATGCGGTAGAGTTTCTCTTTTTCTTGCGCGGCGGGTGGGGAGGCGGTGGATGCGGAGGACAGAGCTTTGATGCTGTGGTAGTAAGATTCCTGTCGGGCGAACTTGTTGCCGGAAGTCCACCAGTCGCGGAGTTCTTCTTCGGGGGTCATGCTGATGGCGGGTTTGACAAACGGCCAGCAAGCGCGTGGGTCGGCGTTGAAACCGTAGGACTCTGGAGGGAAGCGGCGGGCGAGTGGATTGCGAGTGGAAGCATCGTAATCGGGCGTGCTGTCGGCGAGAATGTCATCTTTGTCGATCTTGCGTTGTTGAGGAGTGAGTTGAGAGTCGATCCATCCGATTGGCATTTGGTCAGATGAAGCGTGTCGAGCTGGAGTGACTGTTGGGGTCTCTGCAGCCGGACGATGACGGGACAGGATGTTGTTCAACTGTGCCGTCTTGCCCGCGCCATTGTTCTGGCGGGATGGTGTTTGGTAGACAATCTCATCACCCCCATCCTCCACCTGGAATGGATCATGCATGTATGAGCGTCCGTCGTGCGGAGCCACTCGACATTTCGGCAAGATTCTCTCGACTCTGACTGCGTGAAACCGCACGATCGCTAATCGCGAAGAGTTTCTCGCGCAGGCTCTCGCGGTGCAGGAGAATTGGGTTCGAATGAGGAGCGTCGTTCGAAACAATGGACAAGTTTCTGCGCTCTGCTACAGGTCCGGTGCCCGCCACTCGTGGAGGTGCAAAGTCGTATGGCAGCACATGTGGGCGAGTCGACCGCGGTGGAGAGTTTTCCATGGGGAATTTGTACGGCATGGGCACGGGCATTGGCTTGAGGTTTGCCACATCGGGCAGCGTAGACGAAGGGTAGCGATCCCGAGGCTGATATGCATCTTGCGTTGAGCTTGATGGAATTGACGAGAGCGGTGGTCGAGTGAGAGGCGTCGGCTTTGTGAAGGCATAACGTGCAGAGTCACTGGGATTGATGAGATTGAACGAGCGGTTCGCCGGCCCAGCAACAGTTCCACCGCGGTACTCGGGGCCAGACTTGGTGTAGAGATCCGCGTAAGGAGCGACGGGAGTGTCGAACGGATCCTCGATCTTTGGAGCAACAGATCGAGCAGGTGCAACTGGGTAACAAGCAGCCATATCGATCTTCCCGGCAGACCTGGCGGGCGGGCTTGTGTAGTACGAGGAGTACTCCGACCCGGTGGTCGTCACCCTTGGAACAGCGACCGGGTAGTATGAGTCCATGTTGGGTGCCTGAGCATATGTCTGTGGTTGCTGATAGCCAACCGCCGCGAAAGCAGAAGCACTCGGCTGGAAGGGAGGCGCCGAAGCTTGAACTCGAGAGAGCAACTTGACAATCGGTGGTGAGACCTTCGCCGGCTCTTTGCCGAGGACCGGCGGGGATGGCTTCTTGACAGGCTCCGGCAACAGCTGCTGGATCTCGGTCTGCCCAAACTCGCTCGGTCTGCCCAAACTCCAAATCACCCATGAAGGCCTCCCGCTGCTTGGCGATGGTCCGGAAGTATGCCAAGGTGTTTTGCTGCATCTTCTGGTAGGCAGTCTCTCCTTTGAGCTGATCACCCGCCAGCTGACCTTCAATCTTCTTGCGGATGTTGGAGAAGTGGCCTAGGTTATCCCACACATTGCCCGTCATCGACCAGATATGAGCCGAGACATCGCCGTTGGGGTGCTGAATGAACTGCACTTGACCTTCGCGGTATCCGACGTAGCTGTTGAGGAATTCAATACCAGGCAGAACGATGGCAAAGACTTTCAGAATCTCCTTTTGATCGACAGTAGCTTCAACGGTCGTCTGCTTCTCTTCCGGCTTCTCCTCATAGGCTCCCAGCTCGCTTGCGATTCTGCGGTTACCCCGACGGGCGATGGTCTGGAAGCCTGCCTCATCGACCATGGTTGTGACTGGGCGCTCGATGGCCTTCGGGCCGGATGCCGTGGTGCTGGTGGTGTGCTGAGACAGGCTGGAGTATGGACGTTGAGGAAGAGGGTCGTCATGTGAGTTGTGGTATGTGTTGACGCGGACTTCCGATACCGGCACTCCGCCATCACTGGCCTCACGCTCGCGGCTCGAGTTGTTGGAGAGGTCGAACTTTTGGTAAGCGGGCTTGCCGTTGGCGCGCGAAAGTGGACGAGCGCGGTCGTTGACGGGTGGATGAGCGATGGTGGGATCAGCTTGCTGGATGCGCTCGTTCTGTCGGCGCAGTCTGGCCTCGGCGAGGGAGAGCACGTTGGGTGTGGGTGCGACCATGTCGATGGGATTGCTGAGCATTGAAAGGTGATGGTCCGTGTTGTCGAGGTCGGGACGAGAAGACGCGGCGCTGGTGGAACGGTGGGAGGTGCGCGAGGGAGTCGGTGGTTGAAGGGATTGATCGGAGCGGATGTCTGGGACGTGAGGGGTGCCGACGGGAAGACGACTGCCGGCGAGCGAAGTGACGGCACCTTTCTGTCGGAAGCCACGGCGTGTCGGCATCTGCGTGGAGGTGACAATGAGGGCGGGCAGGCGGGATGCAGGGAGGGAGTGAAAGGACGGTGACCGGACAGTAGAGATGATGAAGTGTGTGAGGTGAGGTGTGTGAGGTGTCGTTCTGGTCGACGTTGAGGTCATGCCCTGATGTGAAGATGAAGATGAAGATGAAGATGAAGGATGGAGGGGAGCTGATGAAGTCACCGACAAACGAGCTCGGGGTCAGCGGAGCGGAGCGGGACTTTGCATGCATTACGGTACCGGGTAGGAGCGACAGCAAGGAAAGCGACCTACCCGACTCTACCTGCCTCGTTGAGACTTACATGAACAAATGTCCCAATTCCGAAGACGTGCATTCATTTTACGGGCAGCGACCACTGACCCAATTTCTGCCCATACCATGCACACCTACTCTGCTCAGCGATCACTCCAAACCAATCTCATCAAGAGACGAGCCATCAACCAAAGGACACCTTCCAAGGAACTCTTTCCACCCTTCAGTAGTTGAGCATTTCTGCTGTCTTGACCATTCCCCTCCCCCTTCTGTGCATCCCCTCTTCAGACCGCCACTCATCAACAATCCCAGGAATCACATCACGGTGGCGGGTACCCGGGGAATCATTGAATGACCTTTCAAAGTTCAACCCTCACTTCACGTGAAGCCACCCACCCTTCCTCAACAATCCCTCACGCCTCATCTACCCACTTGCTCCCCGTGATCCTCTCATACGCTTCCCGATACTTCTCCCCCGTCTCCCTTACCACCTCCTCCGGCATCGCAACCCCCTGCTTCCCCTTCAACCCCTCCTTCGTCAACCAATCCCTCAAATACTGTTTATCATACGACTTCTGCCCCTTCCCAACCTCGTACTCCGCCGCCGGCCAGAAGCGCGAGCTATCCGGCGTAAGGACCTCGTCGATCAGAACAAGCTCGTTGGTCTCCGGATCAAGTCCGAACTCGAATTTCGTGTCGGCGATAACAACCCCCGACTTCAACGCATGCTCGTGCGCCATCTCGTAGATCCCGAGTGAAACTTCCTCCATGCGCTTCGCCACATCTTCGCCGACGATCTCCACGGCGCGAGAGCGGGAGATATTTTCGTCGTGGTCACCTTGCTCGGCTTTCGTGCTGGGCGTCCAGATCGGACGGTCCAATTTTTGAGACTCCCGCAGTCCCGCGGGCATCGACATCCCGTGCACGGTTCCGGATTTCCGGTACTCGGCCCATGCGCTGCCGGTGATGTATCCGCGAACGATGGATTCGAGGGGGAGGACGGGGGTGCGGCGCACGAGCATGGAGCGGGTGGAGAGGGAGGCGGGGAGGGAGAGGGAAGGGGGGAGGGTGGTGGAGAGGAGGTGTGTGCGGAGGTGGGGGAAGGAGGAGGTGATGAGGGCGAACCAGTGGGCGGAGAGTTGGGTTAGGAGGGCGCCTTTGGAGGGGATTCCGTTGTCGAGAATGACATCGTAGGCGGAGATGCGGTCGGTTGCGACGAAGAGGAGAGTTGTGGAGTCGACTTCGAAGATCTCGCGGACTTTGCCGGATGCGATATGTTTGAGTTGAGGAACTTCGATCTTGGTGATGGCGGACATTGTGGATATGACTCGAGGGAAAGTTTTTCTACCCGGGGCTGGGGAGCGCTCGGGGTCGGTGAAGAGAGTGTGCAAAAGTCCCGCGCCGGATCCTTGGGTTTGTCTTGGCCGATGTGGAAGAGTGTATGAAGGACTGTGTGTTTGTTCGAAGAAGAGTTGAGATTGGAGGGTGGTGGTAAGAAAGAAATAAAGTGTCCTGGATATATTCTTCTTGCAAGGGGAAGTTCAGCCGTGATCAGAAATTCACGCACCAAAAGTCATTCACCTACCTTTTTTTGAGGATCGGCAAGGATTATTGTGCAGATCACATGCTGGAAGTCGTACCCCATACTGCCATATGCGTCGCACAAGTCTCAGGTGTGATTTGAGTATAGTGATCTCCTGTTGAGAAGTTGGAAGCAGAAGTCGCTAGCTTGACTCTTTCCATGCCTACCGGCTTATTGAAGTAGATCTGATGCTGCTTGCTGCACTCGTTGTGTAGGTGAATGGAACATGTCAGAAGAGTCCGTGATCAACATTTACCTGCTCAGCGCTCCAAGATCACGATCGAAGGTTTCCGTTCGTACGTTTGAAAAGGAGGTGCTCGAAACTCTCATTCCACAGACACGTCCGCCGCTCAATACCCCTTCAAAGCTTCATCAACCGACGACATCCCCTTCCACCTCAGCCTCCTCGCGCAGCTGATCTCTGACCCTCATCAACGCCTTCCCCAAAAAATTCTCACCCCACTTCTCCCGGGGCACCCTCATCGCTTCCTCCGCCATATACCCAATCCCCCAAACCCGATCAAAAGGACTAGCCTCCACCAGCTCCCGACTTCCCGTCGCCAGAAGTATCTGCCTCAACGCCCTCGGCTCCCTCGTCTCCTCCATCCCAATCCCACTAACATCCGTCGCCTGACTAAACTTCAACACATTCCCCCTCTCCACGATCCCTTCCCTCTCTCGTTCCCACACTCCCTCATCGAAACCAACGACCTGCGCACCTAGTCCCTTTTGTTTGCGTGGCGATGTGGACTTGAGTATGAGAGCGGCGTTGTCGTGGTCGGCGAAGAGGAGGGCTTTTTGGTGCATCATGTATTGCTCTGCGGAGGTGAAGGTGAGGGTGGTGAGGGGGTCGGTGAAGGTGGCGCGGAACCATTGGCAGAGGTAGCCGTTTTCTTGGTCTTCCTTCCAGAAGAAGAGGGGGTCGCTTGTGGATTTCTGGGGGTTGGAGGATGAGGGTAGGGATGGGGTGGGTTGCGGGGAGATGGTGGCGGAGGGCTTTTTCTTGGATTTGCGGGCCTTTGGCTCGGAGGTTGGGGGATTGTTCTTCTTGGAGGGCATGGTGGTGGTGTTCTCGTATGTATACTCGTAAGATTGCCTACGGTATTTGACGTGGTGCCGGCGTTGTGGTGTGATTTTCGCTGTTTGTGTGTGGTATGTGCACACTGCAGTCGCTGTCAATTTGCAAGAAGTGCAGCCGACGACCAGTTATTTATATATCCGAAACGCAAAAGTGTGTCCCTCGTCGCAAAATAATGGCAAGAAAGCTTGCTGGGTACCAGAAATCATTGCACTTCGATTGGCTGGCTTTGATCAGTCGTTCTGATGACTGGATCTATACCGCGCCCGTATCACGCTAGACCCAGAGCACTCACCGCAGAGCTCCACAGCGATGCCAGGCAAGAGCCGGGGCTTCTGACTTCGGACCGAACTTGTAACCTCGAGCCCTGGTCCGGTCGTGAGCAGAGAGGTCGGGAGCCGGTAATGATGTCAGCGGAGCGATGCTAGGTGTAGCAGAGTGAATCTCACCTTACGCTTACGATCGCCACTGGCTTTCCGCCCTGTCGTCGGGACCTCGAGATCGCTGCGGCCAATCTTGGACTTGCACTACTGGTCCCAGAATCTTCCCACAACCTCCCGAATATCCTCAATCATACCCTCCGGATCCTCGAGGCATGCAAAATGCCCAGTATAGCCCTGAACACACCAAGTCAGCAAGCCTCCACAAGCATCCACTACGATGACGCACCCTCTCCTTATACCAAACCAGCTTCCCCTCCACAATCGTCGTCTGCGCTCCCCTCCTCGAATTTGGCGCGGTATCGAACCCCACACTCGTATATTCCACCGGACAACGGATCAAATTCTCCTCTGCCGCACAGTACGCTGCGAATTGGCCGTGACGCGGATTCTCGTAGTAGACCAGTGCAGACGTGGCGATGCAGGAGGTGTATTAATACAGCGACATGGTGGTGAGGATGTGAGCCTGCCACCTTGGGTCGAAGTGGATGGCGGGGTTGGAGGCTTCTTCATACTGGTCAATCTTCAACAGTACGAACGTTAGTGGCAGCAGGATGATGATATACCTTCTCGCCGACGAAGCCGAGGAGCCCTTCCGGCGTGCCTGCGAGCCAGCCTACTGTTCGCGGTCTGGTTCGCATGAGTACAGCATATCCTACATGCTTCGTTCGCCATTGCTCTCCCTGCTCTCGACACTTCTTTTCCCTTGCAGTCTCCTCCCCTCGCTCGGCCTCTGGTACGCTGCCTGGACACCAGTTCAGATGCATCACCCTGCAGCTGTCACTGCATTGTGCTCCCAACTGCCGTGCGACCATAGCTCCCCAGTCACCAGCTTGCACGGCGTAGTGCCGGTATCCGATGGAGAGCATGAGCTTGTGGAATATCCTCGCGGTGTCCTTGACAGTCCACCCGGCACGGGGGGGTGCGGAAGAGAAAACAAAGCCAGGGAGAGAGGGCACGACAACGTGGAAGGAAGGAGTGGCGGACGGATCGGAGAGGGCGTCGATGACTTCGCTGAATTCGTAGAAAGACCCGGGCCAGCCGTGAATGAGCAGAAGCGGGATGGCCTTTGGGTTGGAGGAACGCTGGTGGACGAAGTGAATTGACAGGTCGTTTTCCTTGGAGGAGTTCGGGGAGGCAAACTGGGCAACATAGTGAGACCATGTCGCGATTTTGGATGCGGCATTGGGCCAAGAAAAGTCCTGCCAACCGGACCAGAGGGTCGATGCAAACTTTGGGGTGATGCCGTGGTCGATTGGGGTGGAGATTACAGGTAGGGAGTCAATCAGAGGTGGGAAGGAGTTGGAGATGGCATGGCGGAGGGCGGAGACCTTGCTGGGGTTGATGGTCGGGTCGAAGGGAGTGATTTCTGGTGTGGAAGTCATTGCGAAGGTGAGTGTCGGCGAGCTTGGACCGTGTTGCGATGAGGTGAAGGGAAGAGGAGATCAATACTCATGTTGCTTGAGCTCACGTTAAGCTCGGTAAAGCTGTTCTTACGGCGAATGCTTCGACGTCGCCAATACCTGAAGCTATGCCGCCGCGCATTTGATCTTGACGTCGACCGTTGGATATCAATCAAGCGGTTGATGAACGCAATATTGTCGAAGATGAAGCCAAAGTGTTGAAGGATGTCTCGAAGGGGAAGTTGCGCCACGGAACGCGAAACCGACACGTTCTTGCCATGCACGAGCCAATGACATCACCTCAGATCGGATCGGGGCTGATTTGAATCTCGATCCTAGCGCCATCGTTCTTCACAATGCGCGATCCATGATGATGCTGGCCCTACCACACAAAGGCTACCTGAGTTGTGATCTTTGCGCCCACTCCTCGGTCGCCTATACAGCACATACAATGCTTTCCAATACATGCCTTCAGTGATCCGTCTCTCTCCCTTGACACGCGCGATCCGTCCCGTCTTACACAACACCACAGCCCCTGTGCGACACTCACTCTTCAGATCTCTATACACCACGACCAGTATGTCCTCCAAGAAACACGCCCGCTCCCCTAGCAGCGACGCAATCTACAACGCACCCGCCGGCAAGATTGGGAAACACACCACCTCCAACGACCCTCTCCGCCACCCTACCATTCAAGTCGCCAAGCGTGTTGACGCCGACACACCTTTCAGTCAGCTCACCACCCTCCTCAAGAAGTCCTCCTCCAGCAGCCCTCCTCGAAATGTCCTGCACTGGTTCCGCTCCAAGGACTTGCGCCATCAAGACAATCGCGCCCTGCATGCCGCGGCCAAGAAGGCGAAGGAGGGAAGTGGGAATTTGATCACGATGTACTTGCATTCGCCAAAGGATATGGAGTGGCACGGGACATCGCCCGCGAGAGTGGACTTGATTTTCGAGACGTTGAAGTTGTTGCAAAAGGAGATGGAGGAGAAGAATGTGCCGTTGGTAATTTTGGTGGCGGAGGAGAGGAAGGATAAGACGTCGAGAGTGCTGGAGTTTGTGCAGAAACATGATATATCACATATTTATGCGAATATGGAGTATGAGGTTGATGAGTTGAGGAGGGATATCGATATGATCAAGAAGAAGGGAGATGTTGGGTTTGAGGTCTTGCACGATCAGACGGTTGTTGAGCCATTGAAGCTGTGCACCGGAGCAGGAACTCCGCATAAAGTGTTCACGCCGTATCATCGTGCTTGGTTGTCGGAGGTAGGAGGAGATCCGGGGTTGCTGGATACAGTGGGGTCGCCAGAGGGGAACGATAAGAAGGCGAAGGATGATCTCAAGGACTTGTTCGGGAGCAAGATCCCAGGCGCGCCGGAGAACAAGCAGTTCGCAGACGACAAGAAGAGGGATCAGATCCGGAAATTGTGGCCAGCAGGACACGATGCAGGCATGAAGAAGCTCGACGTCTTCCTCGACAAGAAGGTAAGATATACGTGCCTCGAACCCTCATAGCACTCCCCTGACGTATCCTCCTACAGATCAACACCTACGCCGGCGACCGCTCCACTCCCGCCCTCGACCCCTCCTCCCGCCTATCCCCCTACTTCGCCTCCGGCCTCGTCTCTATCCGCGAAGTCATCAAAGTCTGCCTCAAACACAAAACCGCCTCCGGCAAAAAAGTCCCCTCCCTCCCCGAAGGTCCCGCCGCCTGGGTGCGCGAACTCGTCTTCCGCGAATTCTACCGCCACTCCACCTGCCACATCCCTCACACGTCCATGAACTTGCCCGTGAACCTCAAGTTTGACAACGTGGAATGGGAAGAGGACGAAGAAGGCTGGAAGAAATGGTGCGACGGCACAACCGGCGTGCCATTCGTCGACGCGGGAATGCGTCAGTTGCGAGCGGAGGCGTGGATGCATAATCGCGCGCGGATGAACACCTCCTCCTACCTCTCCGCCAACCTCTTACTCGACTACCGCAGAGGAGAGCGGTATTTCGCGGAACATCTGGTGGACTGGGATCTGAGCAATAACACCAATGGCTGGCAGCCGAGTTATACGGTTTTCAACCCGGTCAGTCAGGCGGAGAAGTGTGATCCCGAGGGGGATTATATCCGGAAGTGGGTGCCGGAGTTGAAGGATGTCAAGGGGAAAGCGGTGTTTGCGCCGCATGAGAGGTTGAGTAAGGTGCAGTTTGAGAAGTTGGGGTATCCGAGGCCGCATGTGGAGTATGGGGAGAGTAAGGCGAGGGCGGTGGAGAGGTATAAGAAGGGGATTGCGGAGGCGAAGGTGTGATGTGTAGATATCTGTGAGAGGTACATATCTTGCTTGTCGAAGCGTCTGTCGTGTACGATTCGCTGTGACTTTTTGATGTGTGCCTTTCAGGGTTGGCTGTACTTCTCAAGCCGGTGAGAAGAGTCAGGAGCATCAAAAAGGATACTCTGCTTCCGTCAAAAATAAAGAACACCCCTTAATGAACAACCATGTGAAGATCAGCATGTCATGCAGGTCGAAGCTTGGGGGAAGCTTGGTAAGGTATGAACCTTGTCGCTTCCCCAGATCGTGACCACGAAACTTGGAAGCGTGAGACGAGATCTACACTCGCACTCGCTCCGCACGTCGGGTCTCACCTGCCATCTATCTCGTACTTCGAGCTTGTCCTCACCTCCCTCGCCGTCGACATGCCATTCGACTCACCGTCCTCCTCGACAGGAGGCATCGTCACCTCCGCCAGCATCTCTCTCCACAGCTGACGACTCCGTCGAAAGACAGTGGTCAATCCGCTGCTTATCTATATACCAATACCACACCTGCGAGAGGTCCCCAGTCCTGACTGGAGAACGACACCACCATGAGCCACATCGACCCCGGAACCGGCGATACCGTCGAAGACGCCGCCAACGACGTCGAGCAGAACTCGTCGGATGAGAAGAGCAGCGAGAAGACCAGCCCTTCTCAAACCAACGCCCGCGCCGCCCGTACAACTTGGTGGTTCGCCTCCACCGCCTGCCCTCTCATCGCGGCCACCTTCGGCCCCATCGCCAACGGCTTCAGTATCTGCGCTCTCGTGTATGACTGGAGAGTGTACCTACCGCCCGGCGCGCAAGAGACGGACGGGATTAAGATTCGCGACCCTCGATGGCTGATCGCTGTGAACGCCGTGTCGCTGGTCATGGCACTGATTGGCAACTCGGCGTTGATGCTGAATATGGCGAGGAGGTTGAAGTTTTCAACGGCACAGCCGATTACGATCACGGGCTTCTTGTTGGCGGGAATTTTGCTCATTGCGGATATGGCTGCTTTGACGAGTGATTCGAGTTATTATATCACGGAACCCGTGGAGGCGATGCCTGCGGACTCGCATGCGTTGACGATGGCGTTTTATTTTGCGATTTTCGCGGCGTCGATTTATATGTGCATTGCTTTCTTGATGTGTCTGACGGTTCATGGAGCGAATCGGGATCACTATCCCAAGGACTTCAACTTAACCACGGCCCAGCGAACGCTCATGCTTCAAACTATGGCTTTCATCGTCTACCTCCTCCTGGGCGCCCTCGTCTTCAGTACGATCGAAGGCTGGCACTACCTCGACGGAGTATACTGGGCGCATACAACACTCCTCACTATTGGCCTGGGTGACTACGCCCCAAAGACAACCACCGGACGAGGTCTCATCATTCCCTTCTCTATATGCGGCATTATCATGGTCGGTCTGGTAGTCGGGAGTATACGAACCCTAGTACTGGACCGGACGAAAGAGAAAATGGCAGCACGAATCGTGGAGAAAAGACGGGAGTCTGCGGTCCATAATGTGGACGGCAGGAAACAGACCATCAAAGTCTCGTGGTTCGCTCAGGCGGATTTCAGCTCTGATCCGGCTTTGACGCCGGCGCAGAGGCGGGAGGAGGAGTTTCGCGTGATGCGGAAAGTGCAGAAAGCGGCGGAGCGGGAACGGCGATATTTGGCGCTTGCTACGTCTCTCAGCTTCGCGTTGATGCTCTGGTCTGTCGGTGCTGTGATCTTTATGCTTGCGGAAAGAGAACAGGGATGGACGTACTTGCAAAGTCTGTACTTCACTTTCATCGTGCTGATGACGATTGGGTATGGAGACTTTGCGCCCAGCTCGAATGCGGGAAAGGCGTTCTTCGTCATGTGGTCGATGCTGGCGATTCCGTCGCTGACGATTCTCATCTCCAATATGGCGGATACGGTCGTCAAGTGGGTGGCACAGGTCACCGACTGGGTTGCTGGATTCACCGTCCTGCCGGGTCCGGGCGGTGCGAGGAAGACGGGTAGGAACTATCTGGGTCAGCTCACGGATAGGTGCAGTGAGGTGGTGGAGCGGTTCACACCATTTGGAAAGCGGAAGCGTCTGGTGGATGATAACGGGATGAAGCACTTGCCGAGGATGGACCCGAGAAGTCATGACGAGCAGATGTTGACTATGCTGTCGAATAAATTGGAGGAGCATGTCAGCAGGGATGAGGTGAAGCAGGCGGTGGACGCTGAAAATTCGTTGGAGAAGGACCTTCAGTTCTACCACTACGTCCTCTCCCGGGAGTTGCGTAAGCTGCAAAAGGACATCCTTGTGAAGCCGCCAAAGGAATACTCCTGGTACGATTGGGAGTACTACCTCAAACTCATGGGCGAGGATGACGACGATCGGAACGACAGTTCTGACTCGAGACGTTCCTCCAACGCTTTCATTCCCGGCGCGTTGAAACCCGCCGACACTTTCCGCGAACCGCAACCTGCTCCGCATCACCAACTCGACGGCACATCATACCCTGACTACACGAAGCAAACCCTCCCGGAATTCACCCACGCTTACACTTTCCCCTCCACTCCTATTCACGTATACAACAACGCTCCATCAGAAGCCCTCGACGGCGTCACAGATCGGAAATCCGAACTCCGCTCTTCACACGTCAACCCTCCCTCCCGCGTTCGGCGTCTCCGCCGTCGGCCCACGGACAAGGAGGAGGATTGTGGCGACCCGTTGAGGGATTGGTCTTGGCTGTCGGATCAGAGTCCGTTGATGTCAGAGCAGAGTGAGGCGGAGTGGATTTTGGAGAGGTTGAGTAAGGCGCTTGTGAGGGAGTTGGAGGGGGTGCGGTTTGGGAGGCGAAGGAAGCCGCCTGTTGGGTGGGCGAGTGTGGGGAGGGGGATGAGGGATGATCGCTCGCCTTGAGACGATGATGGAGGCTGAGAGGGTGATGGGTTGCATTGCATGGCGTTGGATGGAGGCTTGGGAGGAAGCGATGATTCTTTTGATACCCCCTAGGACCGTTTGAATGTTGGTAAGGATTGAGTGAGTACGACAGTATCGAAACGTTGCTGGCATCTGCTTCTCACTCGGGCGGTAGGTTGATCCCCACGCGTCGAGCAAACGCTCCGATGCGAGGACCCGTTCTCGTGCGTCGCGACATCATGCAGGGACTGGAGAGGCAAACTTTTTCGCGAGACGCAAACAGAAAGGGATGAACGACAATACACGATCAATTTGTGGTGAGGGAATTGGACGGTTTACTTTGCTGATTGCAGGTCGCTTACAACACCCATTCGCCATATCTGGATCTCGAAGATCACTGGTTGAAGAGGTGGAGGGTTAGAGGACAAAGGATACAAGAGAAGGGGAGCGGAGACAAGGATGTGTTCAATGAATGAGGACGACGTTTTCAGCGACGGCGTTGTGGAAGGCGTGTCAAGAGATGGTGTGGAGAAGAATCGTGGTATGAAGCAGGACGCTGGTATGGACATCGATGAGGTTATGGAGAAAGACGCTGGTATGGAGAATGATGGTGAGTTCAATGGTTTCTGCATCACATGCGAAAGGTCGTACCAGTGGAGCTTGTGCTTGCCTGTTTGAGGTGAACTCCAGAGCTGGGATTGGCGCCTGCGCTTGAGCTTGTCGCGACTTCACCTACACCTCGCTCATGGCCAGCACTCACGATGACCACACTTTGAGATCACATGCAACGAGACCTTGACCTGCTAAACATTCACCTCACTGCTTTGCATTCTTGTCTTCTATCAACACCTCACTGACCATCCTCGTTCGGCTCCACCAGCACAAACATCAAGACAACAACCACGACCGGCGTCTGCGCCAGAGTCAACACCATCACTACCACCAACAACGAAGTCACCCCTCTCGGGTACAAGAGCTTCACCAGTAAAAGGCCATTCGCCAGCTGCAAAGTCACCAACGACACCAGAGTCCGCACCACGACAGACACCGAGCTCCTCGGATCAGTCGGCTGGATCAGGCAAGCGAGCAACCGCGACAGCATCAAACAAGCCACCATCCAAGCCTCCTCACGGTGCTCACAAGCAGACCAAGGGTCGACCAGACCGTCAGAATAACAAGGCTCGCAAAGCGGCGGCCATTCGTCAAAAGGGAGCCATGGACTTCCAAACTCTGTTGACAGACAGTGGCAACGGCCAGGCGGCGAAGGACAGATCGGCAGGTGTTGTGCCTGTTGGAGGCGATGGACTGTTTGTGAGCAAGGCGAAAGAGCTCATGAGCCCAAAGCCGGTAGCTGAGGCAAACGAGCAGACACAAACGACCCGGTCGGTGGTGTACTCGCCTCAAAACCCGAGCCGTGCTTCACCAATGTCCCGGATGGCAACGCCACCGGACATGAGGAATCTTTCGGACCCGGTCTGTCCAGGGCAGAACATATCCACACATGCGAGAAGCTCTTCAGTGACACCTCCAGCATCCGGTCAACGCTCGCCTGCAGGAGATCGCTCTCAGACACCAACGCCAACGGGTGGTGGCCGCTTCGGTCCTCGAGGCATGGACCGCTCGAACGGCGGCGTACAATCTCGCAACTCCCGCAACAGCACGCCCAATCGCAATCGGAGCAATGGCTATGGCGGTCATCGCTATCGCTCGCAGCGGCCGCGTTCTCCAGCAAACAAGCTCGAACTCAAGATCGACCTTTTCAACGTTCCTCTCAACTGGACAACCTTGGACGTCCACCAACTTCTCATGCCATACGGCAACGTTGCATATATTCAACTGCGCAACCCAGAGACTCTGTACCAGAAGGCCTTTGTCTGCTTTCGCCCAGCACCCAGAGATGTAAGCTGGGCCGGGCAACTGATCCAGTGCACCGGATCAAACGGAGGAATGCTGTCCTTCCGTACTTACAACAAGAGTGACAACTTTCCTCAGATGTACCGCAATCCGGAAGGCTCGAGGTCATTTCCGATGAAGACCTTGCTGCCGGTGAAAGACATGAAGATCGGTGTCATGCGAAGCGAAGACGACATGCTCGTGCTGCATTCCGTTCGAGCGCGGGGCGCAGAGATGATGTTGGATCTGGCATACAAGGTACTGCGGCTCAGTTTCGACCTTCGAACGCAGACTACCGACAAAGATGGCGCAACGAAGGAGATGGACCGATCTTTCCAGCTGTCGATCGACCTGGTCCTTGTACACAAGGTTCATGTTGTACATGGAAGTGACAGAACCACCTCGCTAGTCATCACAGCAGAGTTCCCACCCATCACCGAGCGAAAGACTGCCAATATTCACAAGACGCACAAGCCAAGACAGCCTGAGTGGAAAGAGGAGTGGGCCTGGTTTCGGCAGACCGATGTCGACCTTAATCCCAGCGAACGCACCAATGCTATCCAGCTGTCAAAGAGCGGCTGCATCATCGACACTGGGAGATGGCGCACTTGCAAAATCACTTTGGATGGTCCTGTGGCTGGCTCGAATACTTTCCTGGATGTCCTCCAAGCTTTGCGAGATCACAACGTTGATCTTGAAACGGAGCAAGACATCACTTTCAACGAGGTGCCACCAGACAGCCTGTGGGAATGGCAGAAAACTCTTTCGTCCACGCAGGTCGGCAAGCCCGCAAAGGTTGACGACGAGGCACTCTCATCGCTTTTCGACATGCAACAGATGGCCGACGACTACATTCATCTTGCGTTTGCGGTTCACTACCAACTGGAGGTCTGTATGAGCGTTGGCGTTCTCCACGAATGCAACATCGATCATGCCTTCTTGCAGAGACTGTCCACCGTCGAAGTCGTTCGAGCGGTGAAGATGCTGGAGAAGATTGCGGACGATGGAAAGCGGATCTACAAACCCAGCGACATCTTTTCATTACACAACCGCGTCTCGGTGGCGGAGAAGAAGAGACCCGCATACTGCACCAAGATTCCTGCCGCTAACATCACCCCGACTACGATCTACTTTTCCACTCCCGTGCTCGAAACCAGCAACCGCGTTGTGCGGAACTACCAGAGGTACGAGGACCGTTTCATGCGGGTGAAGTTCACCGATGAGAAACACAAAGGCAAGCTCCAGTCTCAAGAGGGACAGAGCATGAATGAAGTATTTTCGCGCATCAAGCAAGCCATGGCCCATGGTATCCGTGTGGCGGGCAGGCACTACGACTTCCTCGCTTTTGGAAATGCTCAATTCCGCGAGCATGGCGCATACTTCTTTGCTTCGACTCCCGACCTGAACGCGAATATGATTCGCCAGTGGATGGGCAACTTCACTCAAATCAAGAACGTCGCCAAGTACATCTCTCGACTTGGACAATGTTTCACAACCACGCGAGCGATCCCTCACAGCGTGACTGTGGAACGAATCCCAGATGTGGAGCGGAACGGGTATTGCTTCACCGATGGAGTTGGCAAGATCTCTCCTCTGCTCGCCAGGATGGTGGCCGACCACTTCCGCTTCGATTCGTGTCCTTCCGTCTTCCAGTTCCGCATGGCTGGTTGCAAGGGCGTGTTGGCAGTCGAGCCGTCGTTGAAGGGCATGACCATCCAAATTCGACCCAGTCAGGAGAAGTTTCCGGCAGAGTTTCACGGACTGGAAATCTGCAGAACGTCGCAATATTCCGCCGCCAATCTCAACATGCAGCTCATCTTGGTCTTGTCTTCCCTCGGCGTGCCGGATGGTATATTTGTCGCCAAGTACCGAGAAATGCTCGCTGATCTTGCGCTGGCCATGACCAACGAGGACATGGCGTTGAAGCTGCTGCAGAAGAATATTGATCTCAACCAAATGACTATCTACCTGGCGACATTGATTCTCGATGGGTTCATGGCGACAAAGGATCCCTTCACCATCTCCTGTCTGAGGCTGTGGAGATCTTGGAACCTGAAGTACCTCAAAGAAAAGGCGAGAGTCTTCGTCGACCAGGGTGCTTTCGTGTTTGGTGTGACCGACGAGACCGGCACACTGCAGGGTCAATTCGATGGCTTCAAGGTGGATGAAGGCGACAAGGCAGTTTCACCCACGCTACCTCAAATCTTCCTCCAGATTCCAGATCCGGATGCGAAAGATGGCTACACGGTGATTCAAGGACCTTGCCTGTTCGCTCGCAACCCTTCACTGCATCCCGGCGACTTTCGGATGGTGGACGCCGTCGATGTTCCTGCCCTTCATCACCTCAAAGACTGCGTCGTGCTCCCACAAACTGGCGACCGTGATCTCGCCAACATGTGCTCTGGCGGTGACCTCGACGGTGACGATTACCTCATTTGCTGGGACTCAGATCTCTTTCCGCCCGTCGCCGAGTGGAACTATCCGCCGATGGACTACACCGCACCCTCTCCTGTCCTGAGCTCTGGTCCTGTGACGGTCGATGACATGACCTCCTTCTTCGTGAATTACATCAAGAACGACCAACTCGGACGCATCGCCTCTCAACACCGGTTCTGGGCCGATCGCGAAGACGATGGTGTCAAGAATGAGAAGTGTCTCGAGCTGGCAAACCTCCACTCTCTGGCCGTCGACTACGTCAAGACCGGTGTCCCTGCCAGTCTTCCCGACGAGCTCAAAATCAAATCCCGTCCGCACTGGGCTGAACCTCGCGGAAATACTTACATTTCCCGCAAAGTACTCGGCAAGCTTTACGACGAAGTCAAACTCGACAACTTCCTACCCGCCTGGGACTTGCCCTTCGATGCCCGTATCTTGACCGCTGGCACCCCTTCCACTGAGATTCTCGCCGCCGCCGCAGAAGTCAAATCGGAGTACGACACCGCCATGCGCCGGATCATGAAACAATACGGCATTGGCAATGAATTTGAGGTCTTCACCACTTTCGTTCAGTCTCACCACAACGACATCAACGACTTCAAGTTCTACGAGAAGATCGGTGAGATCGCCACGAATCTGAGAGACCAGTTCAAGGAAATCTGCTACGCCAAAGCCGGCACCAATGGCGCCCAGCGCGAGTGGACAAAGCTTGAGCCCTTCCTCATCGCAATGTACACGATCACCGCGAATCAAGTCACTGAAATCGTCGCCTCCTCTCACGAAACCATCGAGCGCGGCGGCCGCTCTGTCCCCAAGATGACGCTCACCTTCGACGCCGTGCCGCTCATGTCTTTCCCCTGGATCTTCGCTGCGGAACTGGGTCGTATCGCGAATGGCCGTGACGACCCTGCTTTCCATCGCATCGGAGCGATGCCCAGACCTACGCCGCCGAAGAAGGCGGGCAAGGCGAAGCAGTTGCTGAATGATCTGATTGGCGAGGGAGAAGTATTGCCAGAGTTGCCGCAAATCAAGGTCGAAGAGAGAGTTTTGGGGAGGGGACAGGTGTTGGATTTGTATCATGGGGATGAGCAGGGAGATCGGATGGGTGGGTTGGGTGGTACGGAGATGGGTGCGCGGATGCCGGTGAGGGGGAATGATGCAACACGTGGAGACGGCGCAGAGCAAGTGGAGGAAGCTGCGGAGGAGGGGCTGTCGTCGTCGCCATCGAACCTCCACCCGACTACTGCCACCGTCGATGAGACAGCCAGCACGCCGCTTCCATCGCCGGAGGAGGACACGCCAACTGCAGCTGCTCAGACCCTCCCCACCCCAGATCCACAAACCGCACTCCAACCAACAAAGAATCCGCAAACTCCCGTCAAAGTCGACGAAGTCACAGAAGCCGTCTCGGGCTCTCCCCACAAGATCGACAAGTCTCCTCCTCCTCCTCCTCCTACCGACACCGAAGAAGCTAGCATTGAGGACGATAGAGTGGTCGAGGAGGAAGAAGTCGAAATCGAGCTCGCCCTGGAAGACAACCCTTCGCGAAGATGGATGTTGGAGGAGGAAGAAGGAGATAGCGATTGAGTGAGTCGCAAGGAGGTTTTGACTGTGTTGATGGAGTGGTGTGTGGGTTTTACAGCCGCGGTGGCTACGACGTTGATGCAGCGATGGGGAAGGGGGTTGATGTGGAGTAGAGCACCTTTTTCCATGGAAACGCTCTACCTGGACGATGAAATGAAATCCCTCTCCTCCAATTTTTCGTTGTCTGCTGTCTTGTGCTGTCGGCTGCTATCTCAACGCAATTGACGCTCGCGCACCGACTTCTCAATTCTGTGGACATACATCAGACTCGACTGGTCAGGTCTGGTCTGGTCTGGTCAGGACTGAACTGCAATTGGATCAATTCGCATGAATGCTGTTCAAACTTCGTTCGAAAATGTCATGATTCCCAATTCCTCAACGAAAAAAAAAAAGATGTCGCTCGCTCGCTCATCTTCTAACGATGTAAAACATCCTCTCAATCAATCACCCAACCGAAAACAATCTACATCCTCTTCCCTTCCTCCCCGAGCGAGCGATCCGAACACAACGTCTTTCACCTCCGTCCCTCCCACTCCCTCACCCTCCTCCTCACCCCACCCTCCAACAACAACAATGATCCCTAACCATCCCCCGCACCCCCAACAACCGGATACCTTCCCCCCGCGGCAATCCCACTCGCCGCCCCCGCGCTCGGAACCCTCACATGTCCCGGCATCGGCATGCCGCCTCCTCTCCCCACCAATCCTCCTCTGCCTGCGCCGACGCCCGGAACGCTAAAGTCCGGGTTCGCGTTGAGGATGACGTCGTCGGTGCGGCGGACGGGGCGAGGGGCGGCGGGCGTGCCCATTCCACCGCCGGCAGTCATACCTCCTCCGTTCATCGGACCCGGACCACCTCCCATTGGACCCGGACCTCCCCAAGTCGCACCTGCTCCGGGCCCAGGCCGCCAGTTCGGATTCACACCCCTCTGACTGACGGATGCGTTCGGTGTGGGGGTTGTTGAGGCTATTCGTGCTGTAATTCGCGTTCAAAAGACCAGTCGGGTGGCTGCGGTTGGGGGAATTAGTCTCGCCTCGGGGCGGGACTTCGACGTCGGAGGCGGGGTGGGAGAGGAGTTCGGTGTATTGTGGGTGAGGGTGTGGGTTGTGATGGGCGGGGGAGACTGTACGGGGTGGGTTCGCGGCGGGGGTGGAGGTCGCGTGGTAGGTTCCTCCTTCGGTTGTCATGGCTTGGCCGGGGAGGAGGGGAGAGTGGCCGGGGAGGAGGGAAGAGGGGACGGCTGGATCGGTGGCGAAGCGCGGGTCGACGTCTTCGTAGTAGGCTTCCGAGTCGGCGCGTTTGCGGTGGGGAACGGGAGATGTTGAGGGTGCGATGCCCGCTGGCGTGAGAGGGAGGGCGCGGGAGGAGGGGATGGTGGCGGAGTATTGGTGGTCTGTTGCGTCGGAGTCGCGAAGGCCTTCGGGCATGCCGAGTGGTGATTGTACCCATTGTTGCTGGTTGGAGTCGTGGCGTCTGAACCATGTTAGCAGAGTGCAATGTAATGGCGACAACGTCAAACTTACGGATCGGCCCCAGAGTACAAGCTCGAACCGGGTGCAAAGTCACTGTCATGCCGTGTCGGACTTGGAGGCACGTCTCGCAGACCTTGCTGTAATCCCACCATTCCCGCCACATCGCCATCACTATCCCTCAAGCCGTACTCGTTACTGCTCGAATACCCTGGTTGCGGCAATGCTGCATTCCCTGTCCTCTCATCCATCTCAATCGCCTGTCCGATCCCCATAGGCGCGTACTGATCGTGCGCAGGCGGAGGAGGCTGTGGCATCTGAGTAGGAGGAAGACCACGCTGTTGGCCATAGTACGGATCGCTCGCATACCCAGGAGGCGGTCCTTGTCGAGGCATTCCACCCCGACCAATCAGTCCCGGAGGAGGTCCATATCCTCTGCCTCTTCCATTCCAACCCGGCGGTGGTGGACCTCCACGGAACCCTCCTCTCGGGCCATATCCACCTCTCCCTCTCGGCGGTCCATACCCTCTCGGTGGGGGTCCATATCCGCCTCGCCCTCTTCCATAGCCATTCGATCCATTGGAAGCAACAGATCCTTGCGATGGATCTCGTCTCATTCCACCCATGGCGCCCATTGCAATGCCTTGCTCTCCATATCCAATTACATTACCATACTGGTCTCTGCTGGGTCTTCTCGGTGGCATACCATTGCCGTACCCACTCTCTCCGCTCGGACGAGGCATCGGCGGCGCGTTCTCATTATACGGCCTCCTCATTCCACCATTCGTACTCGCAGATCGCACGCTCGGCGTAGGATTCAACGGTGTCTGATCGTCTGTGCTCCTCCTCCCACCATCTCCATGCGCTTTCGTCTCGAATGTCGCAAACTGCTGCCCATTCTTATCCACCATCGTATCCCCGCTCATCGGAGGAGGACTATCCGCTTTCGGCAACTGCTCAGCCATGATTTGGTTCGCCGCCATTTGTTCGTAGTACGTCGAACCGTTCATATCCGCATTCTCCGCAATCCTCTTCTTCCGCGCCTTGCGACTGACCAGCGTGCGTCGCATTGCGCACGTCACGATGCTCGAACCAATGATGAGGATGGTAGCTCCCAGCACGATCCAAGAACCCCATTGTAAATGCGGGACGAAGAGGAGGATGTCGACGAGAAAGGCGAGGAGGGCGACCAGCAAAGTCGGGATGGTGAGGATCAGCAATGCGAGGAGGTATCGAGGCGAATGGCTGGGACCGTGGAAGTGAGCGGCCACGGCCAGACCGAAGCAGATCAAAGTGAGGAGCGCGGCGATCGGGTGGACGATCAGGATGGAGGAGAGACTGTTTCGCGTCGAAGAAGGGAGGGAGAAGTCGGAGTCTGTATCCGGGCCGGAGAAGAGGCCATCTTCAAGGGCGACGAGTCAGCGTTGACGAGCAGAGTGATTCCAACAGCACATATCAACCCACCTGTGCTGTACCCAAGCTGCATTCCCGTGCACCTTCCATCATCATTGCACCACCCCAGCACCCCAAAGTTGTAACCCTGAAAGCGACCCAGCGGAATCCCTCGTACGACGGGCGTGGAAATCGTGCTGAGGAGGAGGAGCGCGAAAGCGACCAGGAAGATGACGGACAGTGGCGTCGCCGGACGTAACATGTTGGCGGGAATCTGTGTTTAAAACGAGTGTGTGGGAGGCGCGGGCGTCGTCCTACTGGCGCACAGCCAGCGCGACAATGCGTGGTGGAGGAGAGAGATTCTCGTTGTTCGAAGCGTGAGTGGTCGCAGCGGCCAAGCCGGCGGTTAATCTCGCGCGTGGGCCGATCGCAGTCGGGGAATTTGGTCCGAATTGATTGATGGGTGGAGTGGAGATGTTGGAGATGTGACTTCGGGGGAGTCGGCGCTGTCCGCAGCACGTCGTCGTCGAGCGGTGCATACAAGCGAGGTGGAGGAGGAGGAGGAATTGAAAGCAACGATTGCGGAGATGGGGGCTGGATAGAATAGAATATGAATAGCGTGTTCAGCATCAAGGAACGGCCGCCTTCTTGAAATCCGCCCACTCTCGTCCAAACGTTTCGAGCGTCAAACTGCCGACGTTCAATTGATTACACCGCAACGGTCTTCATCTCGTTACAACAACTCATAACAATCAGACCTCACCGTCCTCGACCTCGCCGTCGGTCGCGGAAGTCCTCTCCACCACCCCCTCAACCTCCGCCGAACCAGATCATCACAATCAGGCACAACTCCGGACCCAGCTCCACCACCAACCAACTAAAACTTCTCCCCCACATCCTCGCCCCACCGCAATCAAAAAAAAAAGAAAAAAGACCCCTACACCTCTCTCACTCCCAGCGACATCAAAAATGTCACTCTCCCACGAAACTTCAGACATTGGACATGAGGTCAGCGATGATTCCAGAGTAATTAATACACCCGCTACGAAGACCCTTTTTCCCGTTCCAGTCCCGCAGTGCGGTCTATTCGCATCCTCCCTTCCGCGACAAACACGTCCGAATCCCTGCATCAAATCTCGCACAAAGAGCGGGTACAAGTATGATCCTGGGAGAAGAAGGGTGCTCGCGTGGTTGTTTGGTGAAGCAGAGCCGCAAGACTCAAGAGATGGTTCTACAAGTCACTTGAGAAACTCTTCATGTGAGTATGTATGTATGTATGTACGGCAAAGTTGCCTTCCTGGACAGTAGCCCGACTCCGTTCCGTAAAGCAGGCACAAGCGTCGCATCATACCCTCTGCATCACCCAAAAGTGCTCAACCCCTCCAAATCCCCTCGCCTGATGTAAGGTTTCACAAATGCTGAGTGGATCATGTCTGAACCATACATTCCGTGGCAAGCGGCGACTTGATAGACGCTCAATTCCCTCAGTCTCAGCTGGTAGTAGCGGCGAGACGTGAGGGCGCGATTGTGGTGTGAGGTTGGAAGAGGCGAGGGAGAGGTTGGTGAGGGCGACGATGCCGTGTTCAGGGCCAGGGAGGTGGGTTCAGAGACCGCGGTCTTGGAGACGGGTCCAGTAGCGGGAGCATTCGCCGGGGTATGGGGTGAGGGGTAGGTGGTTTGGAAGAGGGACTTTGTCAGGACAGGGCTTACAGGTTGCTGCGAGAGGGGAGCGGAAGCGGCGAATGAAAGAGGTGATCCGATGGTGGTTCATAAGGAGGGCCATGATGAGGATGTTGAGAAGTTGGACGAGGAGAAGGTATTGCCAGGTAGGTCATGAGGGGAAGAACGAGCGGCGGGGTGTTGCGATGGGTTCGGTGGAGTTGGTCTCCGAAGAGAGTTCTTCGTCGACTAGAGGTGTGTTCGAACTCGCGAAGGAGATGGCGATGTTGCTCCGATTTCTCCATAGCGCACTCGATTGTCGCAGAGGATTCACATGCCGGAACTTGTTGATGATCAAGTTGTGCCATTCGTGTGAAGGTCGTCACGGGATAAAGGAAGGCGAACTTTTTCAATTCGTGTCAATCGGATCTCGTGAACTGGCGTCCACGTCGGGAATAAACCTTTGTTGGATCGGGTGAAGCTCGACCGGAGGCACCTGGAAAGTTACAGTGAGCGAGTGTCGCAGCGCAGTTCCTCGGGTTGATGACGACGAACCTGGCGAACAACATTGCAGAGATCGATGCATATCGATCATCTCTTCAAGGCCCCTGCAAATTGGGACGCCTAGGAGGCTTTGCGCGCTGCTTGACGGTAGTCCGTGAAAGCATCATCGTCCGACGGCAACCAACCCCATGGGAAATTGGCGAGCGTGCTCATTGGATCCCACCACTCCTCTCCTCAAGCCTCAACTGAGTGTACATCCCATCTGCAACCTTCATCGAAGCCTCGTCGCCCTCCCACGAAAACACTCTCGACTTCATGAGAAGGCAGTCCAGTTGCCCGGCGTGGTCCTCGACTTTCTGAAAAGCTACGATCGAACCATGCGTTAGCTCTCTGAGTCCCGTCTCAAAATGGTTGATGCACATACCTGCTCGACCCTTTTCAAGATATTCACCCGCAGCCCTCATCTGTGACTTTTGCTCTTTGCTGCCACTTTCACATCCAAAGCCCGCGAAGCCCACATGTGCCTCACCGAGGATGGCGAAGAGTCGTGCAGTTTGGTAGACATCGTGCGACTCAAGTGCCTAAGTGATACCAGAAGTATTAGCATGCTGCGTTTCCATGGAATCAACATGGCAAGGGACGCACATGAGGCAGGCCCGAAGTCAAAAGGTCTATCGCCGCCGCAAATTCCGTCAGGTCCACGAGAATCTTTCCCAGCACTACGATCGCTTCCAACAAGATCCCAAGCAGGAAGTGTCGTTCGGCAGTGCAAGCCGCTCGAAGAGCGATTGTGAACGCGCGCGGAGACTGATTACCGAGGGCGAAGATGCGGGCTTTGAGGAGATGAAGGTAGAGACGTTGCGCAAAGTCTACAAGATGTTGTTAGCGATGCAGAGACCTGACGGAGTGGGCCAGTGCATCCACAGGAAAATGTACCATTTCCACGACGCTTCACCTCAGATAGGCGCTGTGTGACTTTGTGCAAAGCTTCCTGAAGACGCCTCTGCCGGAGGAGCAACTCAATCTCGAGAATGTGAGACTCGAAAACGACTTCGGGGTCACTGGTGGAGCGGAGAGGACGGATCTGAGCGAGGTGGTATGCTGCTGCGGAGAGGTTGCCGCTGGGCGAGCAAGTCAGTGACGGTCTGGCAAGGGTTCATCACTTGACTCACCGATACAGTTCTCGCCGGAGCTGCACAAGCGTCGCAGCGACTTTAACTCCTTGCTGCAGCTTGAGAACGCCTTTGACGTCGGGTGTGATGTTCTCCAAGACGTTCATTGCTTTGGTGTACGATCCTGAGTGTGCCAAAGTCTGCGCCAGACGGCAAGATACCCGCATTCGTTCAACAAGCGGAGCATGCTTGTTGTAAATGGCGTCAATGCTTTCATAGTCTCGGCTTGCGACATGGGTTTGGCCTGAAGTGGAACATCAGCACAGATCTCTTCTGTTATGCCTCGCCCTGAATCGCAGCATACCGATCCGATCCAGACCTGCCCCGTGAAAAAGTGATGCCACAGGCGCCAGTGAATGCAAATTGTGCTGCGTGTTGAGGTACATTGCCTGAATCATGTGTTCGTATGCACGACTTGCATTTCCTCCCTGGAGAACGATCAGCACGGCTAGGTGTGGACCTGTCTCCCAAGAAACTCACACTGAACATCTCGAACCGAGCCTCTTCCAACAGGGTCTGGCTTAGCAACATCCAATGCTTGCCCTCTCGAGCTTTGGTCTTGAGGAAAATGATCTCATCTTGCTCGCCACCGCCGCTGCTCACAACCCCAGAGATGCTTCCATACGAGGAGTGGCCTTGGTCAGGATGAGCGTGTCGCAGGTGGAGCAGCCATGAGAGCGCATAGTTCAGGCATGCTGAGTCTTGGTTCTCGCGTGCTGTGGAAGTCAGTATACCGCTTGAAGTGTCTGGCCAATACTTCTTGCTGATGCTCACCCGTCGCAATACACTCATTCATCGCATCTACACTTTCATCCCAGCATTCAAAGTCCGCATGCAGAACAGCCAAGTGCAGCAGTGCATACTGGTAGAAGATCTTCATGTTGTCTCCACCGACCCTACCGGTGAGGGAGTAGTCAAAGTACCGATGCAAGCTTTCCAGTGCCATATTGTACTGTCCAGCTCGCCAGTGCTCCCAGAAAGCCACGAAGAAGTGCAGTGACTGAGTGCCTGAATCGGCCTGGTCGCCTATCCACGTCTCCAATCTTAATTTGACATCGTCGGGGACTCGTGCTCCTGAGTTTTGCAGCTGCGTGATTGTAAAGCCCAGCAGCATGTCCGTGTCGATTGCACTGGCGTGGGACGACGGTTCAGAGATCCGAAGTGTCGAGATTCGTGAAAGTGCAAGCATCTCCACAGACGTCTCCTTCTCTAGATGCTCAGCGCACTGCTCCGAATTCCTCGCTCTCCACTCATCGAACGTCGGAGCACGATACGCTGCAAAGGCCTTCCACAGATTCTGCGAGTCGGCGAATTGCAATCTTGTAAACTCGACTTGACATCGTCGGAGGAACTGTCCTAGTGGAGATGCGGGTGTGACCGGTCTGCATCCAGTCTCTTCGTCCGGCAATCCACGAGTCTCCGTTGTGCGCCTCAGCTGGCTGATCAATGTGTGTAAAGAGTCCAGGCCTTCCAGAGACCATAACGCCTGCAGTAGTACATCGTACATGCTTCGACCTGGAATTCGCGAGCTCCATTGCTGCAGATCTTCGGCTATAGAGTGGATCTCCGAAGAGCAGAGAGCATTGCGATCATCGACTGTACCGGAATCATACTCAACGGCCAGAGCAGTGCGGCGGGCGATGAAGTAAATCACATCCCGACTGGATGTCGAGGACACCTGATCTGACTGGTAGAGGTAGATGATGACCAGCAAAGTTATGCGGGCCGGGGTGAGGTATCGCGGCATGGCGTGTTGTTGAGGCGTGTCATCCCATGGTTGATGAGCGGGCTTTCACATGTTGGCGATTGCTCGAGAGTGAGGGAGTCGCGACATGTTCGCGCTACGGACCCAGCTCCGCCATCGATTGCCGCCCCCAATTGCACCAATACCGTTAGTGGCGGAAGCTACACTCGACGTCACTTTGTAAACATGGAACTTGCCTTCGACCTCTTCTCAAGGCCAGCTCCGTCTTCCTGACCTCTGACTGAGGATGCTCACGCGTCAGAGCCATCAACACGGACGCGCACGACCGAGGTGGCCAAGATGAGACTCACAACTTGGTATGGGCATCAAGAACGCCGAAACAGTACCTCATGCTGATGCATTCTCCCAGGAATGTCAACGGCATTCGCAATCCATTCTCATACCCACCATGGAACACGGCAAGGAGCTTCTCGTCCATGTTCGACATCCTCGAGAGCGACATTGTAGTCATGCAAGAGCTTAAGATACAACGGAAAGATCTGAGCGATGATATGGTATTGGTGGATGGATGGGATTGCTACTTCAGCCTGCCAAAACATAAGAAAGGATACTCCGGTGTTGGTATTTACACCCGCAATTCGACCTGCGCGCCAATCAGAGCGGAGGAAGGTCTGCTGGGTGTCCTGCCATCTCCATCAGGAACTTCTTATCGAGACCTGCCCGAGACTGAGAGCATTGGCGGATACCTCAGTGCACTCCAAGTCGCAGAGCTTGAAGTCGATGCCGATGCTCTGGATTCTGAAGGACGATGCGTGATGGTCGAGTTCCCTGCCTTCGTTCTCTTCGGAGTATACGTTCCCGCCAACACCAGCGGCCTGCAAGATGAGTTTCGCAAGGCCTTCTTTCGTGCACTGGACTATCGAATCAGGAATCTCATAAGACAGGGCAAGCGGGTCGTACTGGTGGGTGATCTCAACATCACCAGGCACGAAATCGACTCGGCATCTCACTTGGAGGACATCAGGAAGAGAAATGCCACTCACGAGGACATTGTGTCTGGTCCTAATCGCCGCATCTTCAATCAGCTACTGACAGATGGAGAGGTCATTGGCGAGAGGGATGAAGGCAGAGAAGCTGGCGTACTGTGGGACACGACCCGCGGCTTTCATCCTGCGAGGAGAGGTATGTATACTCACTGGGATACGAAGAAAAACGCTCGGCCTGGCAACTCTGGAAGCCGCATTGACTTCGTGCTCGTCACCGATGTGATGCGGAGCTGGATCAAGGATGCCAACATTCAAGAAGGGCTGCTGGGCTCGGATCATTGTCCGGTCTATGCAGACTTCTACGATGTCAGGGTCGAACATGGTAGGAATGTCTTCTTGCCGGACACTATGAGTCCGCCGGGAGTGTTCGAAAATGGCGAGAGAAAATTCGAGTGGACGCTCCAGTCAACACCAGCGTTCTCTGCGAAGCGTTTGCCAGAGTTCGGCAAGAGGAGGAGTATCAAGTCGATGTTTGCAGCGCCTCCCGCGAAGAAGGTCACATCCTCGCAGGTCGAGAGACCACCATCCGAGAACGACGCTACTGCGGAAGCCTCTATCCCGCCGGTCGAGACCTCATCTCACGAAGGCAATCTTCCAGCCTCACATCCTGACGAGGCAAAGCCGGCTACGAAGCGCAAGGCTTCAATACCTACCAAGGATCCGCTTCCCAGCAAGAAAAAGAAAGACACGAAAACCGCTCCCTCGAAAGGTCAAAAGAGTTTGAAGGGATTTTTCTCTGCAAAAGCATCACCGGTGAAGCCTGATCTTGAGTCCCAGGAACCCTCGCAGAGTACTCCTACCGCAACACCTCTGATTGAATCCGGTACCACTCCTTCAGAGTCTCCCGCCGTCATGGCTCGGTCGCCAGATCATCCATCTCCAACCGAAAGTGCAAGTCCCAATGCTGATCAGGTTGCCACGCAGATCGCCTCCGCCGAACGTAGCCAGCGCTCCTGGGGTGCTCTCTTTACCAAGCCTCCCATGCCACGGTGTGAAGGGCACGATGAGCCTTGTCAGACATTTCTCACGAAGAAGAAGGGTTTCAATCAAGGAAGAAGCTTCTGGATGTGTGCAAGGCCGCTCGGCCCGAGTGGAGAGAAGGAAAAGGGCACGGAGTGGAGGTGTGGGACATTCATCTGGGCTTCGGACCTCAAGGGTGGAGGTGGCGGATGAGCATGGCAGGCTTGGAGAAGACTGGCGAGACGAGTGAAGGGAAGACCACAGTTATGTCAATTGTCACTTAGCGATCATATACCCAATCACTGCATGTTTCATGAGCCCCCTTCCCACCATCTTCACGTTACCCTTGCCTCCGAAGGCACTGCCATCTCTTGTCGTCTGCCCTCTGTATCGGTGTTTCTCCCCGTGCTCCTCGCATCTCCACCCCGACTGTCCAGGTATCGCGCTGACTCTATCCTCCCAGTCACGGCTCACTCGGTGACCTCGCCTCACCCAGGTAAAGCTTCCTCACCCAACGTCCGAAGTGTTGCTCACAGACTCACCAACCCGTCAACGGAACTGCAAACCAATTCGTACCTGCGGAAACTACTTCCTGGCCTTCTTTGGACCCCGCATTCGATTCTCTCAACTCGCAACGCCGCCCACGGGCGGGGATTCACCCAAGTCCCGAACGCCAAGACTTTGGCTTTGAGAAGGAATGGGTCAGCGGCGATCAACATCAAGACTATCACACAACGTAACCAAGGGAGCTCCGACTTATAAGCGGTCTCTCTACCGTAGCTGAATTCTGTGGGGGCGCATGCCGTCGTCGTTAAATGCTAGCGTGGGAGGGGAAACGTTGTTTTTGGACTCAACCTTTCCACCACGGACTGTACGGGGCCAGCATCTTTCTGATGCTCCTGATCGACTTAAAAGACCTTGGGAAACCGTTCGGAACGTTGCTCGTAGTATGAGTCCTCAACGACAGGCCGAGTGAAGTATAAAGCCGAAACTCGATTTTGCACTTCTGGATCTTTCGGGCGGCGATGACATGAGTGCAGCAGTTTGAGTGCCCTTACTCATTGGAAAGACTTACTTGAACAACCCTGGACGTTGAAATGGGTCTCAACGGCCAAAGCTTGCATAGCATCTCGGATATCGGATTTTTGCCCCAGCCCTCGAGGGCTGCGAAACACCAACAATAAGCACTCTGCGCTCTACTGTCCATCCTCTACTCTACTCTCATACCAGGAGAAGGAGCTCCGAATTTTATTGGGAGCTGACGTCGTCGGTGTGGCGGGCAATATGGCTGACCGGCTTCAGGGGCTGGAAGGCTTTTCGAGAAAAGTGAGAATTTCCCGGCATCAACGGCAGCCGTACTCTTTTTTCTACTCTCCAGTCGCTTTGCATACCTCAAGATACGTTTGAGTGTACTTTGATGGACCTGATTCGATCCGATGATGGTGCTGTCGCCTTGGGCGGAAAAGGGGCTTTGGAGCGGATTGCTCGCGTGGGGGCAGTGTTGACCTTTGCACCAATTCAAATACTTCGATCGCTCCCCGGCAGCCATCTCTCGGCTTGGATTCTTCATCTGCGCTTGGAGATGTCGCTATTGCTACGGGAGGTCTCCTATTGTCAGTCCACATTTGCCCTCTTCGGGTGTTGTGGACTCGCTGTCCTCAATTGAGCACTGATACTCATCAGACATACACTTTCAAGTCTTCTCTACAAGCTCCATGCATTCTTCTACCGTATCAATGCCAAAAAGTATCCTCGGGATGCCTCCTACTGAACCTCACAGCAAACTCCCTCACAGCTCCACGACCACCTTCTCGAATTTGCCCAAATCACCCCGCGCTCCATCTCGCACATCACAGTAGTCTTCTCACCCATCTTGAAGCTCGTGCATTCGGTATGGCCGTTGCAAGACCATGACCTCCCAAGCTGCCCGACTCACTCACTTCCCGACGCCAAGCTTGCAAACTCAAATTCTCGCTTCGCGTGCTGTGATTGGCCCAACCTCCTTCTTCACCTGCGACGTCACTTTGCGTATGGGTGGACTGGAAGCTTCTTGCCTGCGCCACAGGTCAATGGGAGTTTTTTGACATTGTTGCTTGCTTGTAGGCGGCTGTAGACAGAGGCTGTGGGCTTACTGTAAGTAGTGACCTGGTTTGCCAGTATGAGATGGTCGTTGTGCAGTCTGCAGTCTATGATATTGGGAGCAATCGCGGCGCTGCTTCTCTTCAGAAAGAAAACGTCTTTGCCTCAAGCAGCAGTCTCGCGTCGCGCTCAATCGCCTCAACGATGTCCTCGCTGCGCAAACAAGTCGACACGATGCATGTCCATCGCGCCATCAGAGGAACCCCATCACCTGCCAACCCAGCCATGAACCTTCCCATCTCAGCAACATGCCCCTGCTTCCCAAATGCTAGGCCAATGCGGTGCTGAAAACTGGTTAGCGTTTGCGTGCTGCGCGTATATTGTTTGTCTCTTACCGCCTCAATCCTTGGAGTCGTGGTCGGCACTGGAACCATCGCGTGTCTGCCGTCAGGTCGCATCTTCTTGTCTCTGAGCATAGAATGCATGTCGGGTGGCATTTGACGACACAAGTGTGGTTGCATGCCTGCGTTCTGGGCATTATTAGTATCGCAGCATACAGAGTGACAGTGTCGTACACATACCACGAGGAGTGCGCCGACGAGACTCTCGATCCTGTTTCTCCAGTGGCCGACGATCGCGATTCCGTTGGGCGGGATCATCTGAGCGCAGATCATCTGCAATCCCGGACACACCGTGAGGAAAGGCGCATCTTTTCGGAGAAGACCCGGCTTGCACCACGTCACCCATGGCGCAACCCGAGTTCCGGTAACATAAAGGGGGTGAGATGTCTTCGGTCCCTCGAGGCGGAGGACTGTACGTTCAAACAGCTGTGCGGTATCGAGGTCATGCTGAATGAGCTTCCTGGAGGAGGACAGGGACTTCTTGATACTCTTGAAGAACTGACGGCGGGCATGCGTGTCCCGAAACAGGAGCGGATTGGTCAAAGCGCGTCTGAGTTCTGGGAGTAGTTGTTGCAGAGAGAGAAAAGCGTCACAAAGTGCGAACTGTGGATGCTCGGCGACGTAGTCTCGGATCTGATCTTTGTCGTTCTTTGCGTTAAGAATGAGATATTTTCGGATCTCGTCCCTCTCGACGTGTTGATATTGCGCAGCATGATGAAGTATCTTCAGGTCGACGGCCTTGAACTTGGACATGAGAGAATCAAGATACTGCTGATCACACTGATACTGCTCAATGGGCGCGCTTGCTTCATCTGTGATCGTCAGCCAGTGTCACGATATCAAGCCAAACATTACTCACCTCGCGTCAAGCCTCGATCACCAGCTATCGACAGCCGAGTGCGATCCGAGTCTGCAAGGACAGCAGGCGTGGGATACAGGCGCGGAAAGTTATCGGCGAGCTCCATGATTGATGCTGTGATGTCAGTACTGAGATGAAGCTGCAGACCTTTGAGCAGTCAGCCACGCACCACGCTAGCAGATTTTCATGTGCTCAAACCTTAAATCTTGACAGGGGTTGTCGCCCAGCCACATTTCCGTGGCAACAAAGTGCTCTGAAACTTTTCACTTGAAACATTCCTTTCTTCCATCCACATACCGCATTTGCGCATCCCTTTGTTACCACACTTTCATCACACCCAAACAATCCCAGTCACTACCGTCGACATGGCTGCCATTCCGGTCACGCAGGATATGGTCGACTATCTCACTCGTGCTTCTCAGGCCGAGCGCGATGAGCTCACCAATATGCTGAAGTACATCTCCAACCACGCCTCGTCAGTTGGCATGGGCACGACTCTCGTCCATTCCGGCGTCACCAAGAACTCGAAGAAGCCGCGCAAGCAGACGAAGGCCGATCTGGCGTCTCTTGAGCCGCCGAAGCGTCCGCTCAACGCGTGGATGGGATTTCGCAGTATGTCACACAGCTATTTTCGAATCGAGTATCAGACTGACGATGAGCGCAGACTTCTACCTCAAGGTTCTGGAGGGCCTCGCGCAGAAGGACATCTCCAAGACGATGACTGTTTTCTGGGCCAACGATCCGTTCAAGTCAAAGTGGTATGTTTTCTTAAGCGACCTCTGACACAGCGCGCAACTGACTCTTGTTTCAGGGCTCTGTTGTCCAAGGCTTACAGTGTCGCCCGCGGCACTCGCGCCAAAATCGATGCTCCGCTTGGTGGCTTCTTCTCCTTGTGCGCTCCACTCGTCGGCATCATCTCGCCACAGGACTACTTGGACATGATGGGATGGCAGTTGAGTCCACCCAAGCCGGGCGAGAATGTGAGCTTTCTGATGTCGTCCTTTCTTGCGACCAAAACTGACTCTTCCGATTTAGACGCCGTGCCTCACCCGCATCTTCACCCCAAAGCTCGAGGACTTCCCCGAATACTACCAGAACACCAACTTCACCGTGGACGATCTCGTCAAGGCTTGCTACGCCGCAGGCTACGTCGTTCCCAATGATGACACCTCCCCAAGCATGAGCGCTCAAGGATCCCTCACCATGGTGTCCAAGCCCGCCGTCACCTCGGTCTCCGCCCCGAAGGTCTCCAAGCCAACTCCCGCCCCGTTGGGTCGCAAGATACTCGCGCAGGCCACTAGTGCTTTGGAGCAGTCCGGCGCCGTATACCCATACAACAATGTCTTCAACCCCACCACCCAGTTCGACGTCAGCTTCGATCCCGCTGCGGTAGACACCGCGGTTGAAGACGGTGGCCGCTGGAACGCTTTCACCCCGATGGCGCAGAGCGGACAGGCCACGTGCGCTGACGATGTCGCCTGGTCGGACTTCATCGACTCCGAGATGTGAAAGAGCAGTCGGCAGCTGCAGCGTGACTTCAAGACATGAGCAGTGGCGCATGCATACAGTACAGATCGGTTGGGAAGATGCATGGGAAAAGAGACATGCTCGTCGCCTTCACAAGAGAGGCACGGTTGCGTTTGTACGCGACATGGACATGGCAGTCTCGCAGATTTGAGCGTTCGCTCGACACGCACTGATCGCCAGCCAATGAGTTGGGCGAAAGATTGACTTGTATTAGCTTCGAGTACATACTGCGTCAAACGTTCGCGTTACTAAATCATGTCTCTCATCAATTGAAGTCGTCACTTACATATCCTGTTGATGAAGCAGCTGATCGCGCAGCTTGGTTGCGGCCCGCACAGCTGAGATTTTGGTTTTGTATCCGGTCTTCGCTCTACCCAAAAGCCGAAAAACACCAACCTCGCACATCAAAACCCGTCTCCAAATCATGGCGCCACCTTTCCCAGCGGACGTGAACGCTCAGAGTTCTGGTGTCGAGCTGCACCGGGTGATGTACATGCTGAACCAAGCCGCCAGTATCTGCGACGAGTTCTTCGCCAACGAGGGCGGACGCGCGCAAGATGACTTCGATGCGCAGAGCAACGACGCTCCCACTGACATCCCACCGCGTCCCACATCGCTCACGGACCATCCGGCGAACGCGCAACACGAGGCGCTGAGGCAGATCCTGTTCCATGAAGAAGCCAGACTCGCCACAAAGATGCGCAACCACTTCAGCGAGAGGATGAGTGACGCCGACACTCCACAGCCAGCTGAAGGCCTACTGGGAGACGAAATGCAGAAGTCCACCCAGCAAGGACCAGAGTTGACGACCGAAGACTATGCGGTGATCAGCAACGGCGTTCAAGCCAGGCTGAAGCAGTAAGATCTCTTGACCGCGGTCCTAAACGCAGCATTTGCTGACCTCCTCGAAGCGACATCGATCGTTTCGCTACTGCCAACGGATTGATGGGAGCCGATTGGCGTGCCAACACTGGTGGTATTGACGAGTACGCCGCCGAGATCATGCAAGAATTCTACTTGGAGTATGGTCCTCCTAACATCGCCGAGACGATCATGCTGGCGGAGCTTCTGGGCTACCCGACGCAAGTGGTGACCTGGTTCTGTGAGTGCACGTACTTCAAGCCCCGCGAGGACGTTTACTGACCACATCGCAGTCGGACGGGTAGTGCACCATGCTGCTGGACCTCGCCGCAGCGAGAAGCTCGTCGCAAACAAGGTGCTACAGTTGACACTGCAAGAGTATGGAATGCTCGAGCTTGTCCAGGCGGCGATGCGTGGGCACTTGGCGGCAGAGCACATCGCCGAGATGGACTAAGAGAAAAAGCCTGGACTGAGATTGTGCGAGGTCAACGTACGGTACGATTCGAAACGAGAAGAGCTCACCTGCGCTTGGAGGAAATGCTGCACGATGGACTGAGCGACTGGGACAACTAGTTATCTTGGAATCACTTGTCTGCATCCCACGCTCTCTTCTCACCTTGCTTCGTCCAGACCAAGTCGTTCACATTCCTTTCTCGGTCAGCCGCATTCCCTTGCAGCTTCGTGTCGCCCCCTTGCCAATGCAGCACCTCTTGCTCCGTGAATCCTGCTGCCTTCAACCGCTCCGCCCCTCCAATTCGCCATTTTGCACGATCACGCATTGCCTCAAGCGCCATGTCCCAATCATCCTCCTCAACCTTCATCCCATCATCCTCCAACGCGACATCTTCTCGCGGATCATACGCCGCCTCAAAGCGAGCGTCGATGTTTGCATTCTTGTAGGCTCCGCGACCTCGCGGTGGGTTCTTGGGAGGAGGATCTGGACCAAGAACGTCCGAGTCTGAGTCTGAGTCTTGGTCGGAGGTAGGGGAGTGTATCGGAGGGCGCCCATTGGGAGGGGAGAGCCGACTGTGTCGATGTTTCTTCTCTGGGAGATCGCTTACGAACTTACTGCTACGATGAGTCCGGGAGATGGAGCTGCGGCGAGGAGACCTCGATCTTGACCTGGAGCGAGAGCGATGCCGTCGTCGAGTGTCCTTTTTGGTGGTGACTTCACGATCTTTCCTTCGATGGCGTTCGTGGCGACTTTCTTTCCGTGACCTCTTCTCATCTGCATGATCATGACCTCCTCCCAACCGACCGTATCTTTCATCGCGATGTCTTGAACCCTCCTCTCCTCGTCTATCCTCGCTGCCCTTCCCCTCACGCGTACGATCCTCTCTTCGCAGCTTGCGTAGTCTGGCTCTAGATTCCTGCTCTTCCTTCGCCTTCAAAGCGGCATTGTGACTGTCGACATCTCTAACAATATTTCGCAAGAATCGGGTATTGGGTTTGGGCGCATCTCCTCTCGGCCTGCCATGTGATGAGCAATGGATATTGATGTGACTGAATACGTTACGACATACCTTTTGAACGCTACACCACGCTCAGCATCTCTCTTCAGCAGTTGAGCGACATACGCATCCGTTAGTTCTTCGCTGGTAGGCATTGCACGACCAAGGCGATGTACGATATGAGGTGAAGTCAACTTACAGAAGCCTGGGTTTGCGATCGTCTTCACAAGCGAACCTTGATCCTTCCCCACACCCCTCCAATGTTTACCTTCTCCATTTCACACGCGTCGACAACTGCAACACCAGCCAGACGACACCGATCATGGACCCGAACGACGCTCCGACGCTCTCGCGGCATTGCGTGCACCATCCGCGCAATCACTCTCGATCATCAGCCTCACTACCTCCAAATCCTCGCCTTCGACTCTGCCGCCCGCCGCATTAGCAGCAGACCTCACGCATTATCGCGACTTGTTCTCCAAACTACGATTCTCATACCTGGAGCAAGTCACGAAAGAACGATTCCTCCGCGCCCTGACCGCGGATCCGCCAGAATTCGCCGACGCTCAGGAGAATGCAGAGCTCGAGGAGCGGCTTGTGGGATTGAAGGCACGGCTGAAGGAGAAGAAGGGCGAGGTTCGGGACATGATTGGAGAGTTGGAAGAGCAAGGGCGAGTTCTGGCCGGTCGTGAGTGATTCGTAGAGGCTGGTTCACAAACTCTGAATGCTAACGAGACGGCATCAAACAGGATACGAGCAATTACAGCTGCAGACAGCACAACTTGCAACTCTCCCGGCCACGATCGCAGGACTACAAGAAACCATTGTCCAACTGGAAGCCAGCGCGGAGCCACGATCTGCCAATCCGGAGCAGAATCTCTCTCTTCCGGAGACGAATGCTCTCCTGCAACAGCGTGAGCAGGAACTTACCAGCTTGGACGTGGAGATCGAAAGGCTGCAGGCTGCGCTGCCAGCGAAAACGGCAGAGGTGCACAGACTACGAGACGAGCTGGCGCCGGTGCAGCTGAGAAAGATCAAGGCTGTGGAGGAGGCGGAGGAGGCGAAGCGAAGAAGAGCAGATGGCGGACGTGCGGACGAGCTGGAGGATCAGGGAAGATGGCTGAGAGGTGTGGAAGGAGCGTTAAAGGGAATGCTTGAAGTTTGAAGCCATGCCGTGTCGGAGATGTTGGATATGAGTTGGCGTTTGGTACGGTCTAAGTGCGTTGATACCCCGGGAGATTGCTACGATACGTTGGAGCTGCAGAGAAACCGCATGTTCATCAAGAGAGTGCCCCGTGAGCTTCGATTGCTCATGCCTCTTCAGGTACATTCCTTCGGCCAGGACCTATCTCCCTGATGATGGCTTTCGCCAACACAACGACCTTTGCTGCTCGTTCGCGGCACCATACCTGAAGATTGCGTCGCATTGATCTGCAGAGAATCAGGCCGGGTTCAGCTTCGTCCAAGAGCTAAGCTATGATTAGCACCGGTCACTCGAAGCTACCACGACTGTTAGATCAGCCCAGGCCGAACATCTGGTTCGCCGCGAGCTGGCCGTAGATACCGACGAAGGATGATGCTTGGACCTGCTGGCCCTCCACGGTGCAGATCCTCTCTCAGGTTCCGACACGAAGCAAAGGGTTCGGCGGAAAAGCTCTGAGAGCTCGCCCAGCATCGATTCGAGGCGAAAGCAACACATCCACATGACACCTTGAGCTCGCTTTGGTTTGGAATAAACTCACCTGGTCTTTGCAGAGCGGTGTCAAGAAGACGTGCCCGGAGACCTTCACAGAATGTCAGAACGATGGGTGCAATACAAAAGTATGACTGTTCGAGTTCCCGCTGCTACGACCTGCTTCTACATCGGACAATTCTCTCAAGATCCAAATATCGTGGCCGACACATGCCAGCGGCATCCGCGGTATACGTATTGCCTTTACTCATCCTCAAAAACACATCGGACAACATCCGAGTGGCGTCCTCACGGATCCCCAACCCAGCCTCCATCAACAACATAGCTGCTTCCAGTCACACCACTCGCGTCATCACTCGCCAGAAACAATATCACCCTCGCTACCTCCTCCGGCACGAGCACCCTCTTGATCATCTGCGCCGCCAACGTCTCGGCCTCGTACTCCTTTGTCAGCACCTCCTTCTTCTGCCTCTCAGTGGCAATGCTTCCCGGCATGATGGAATTCACTCTGACACCATCCACTCCGAACTCCTTCGCGTGCGTCCTCGTCAAACCCGTCACGGCAGCCTTGCAAGTCGTGTACACCGGCAGGCCGACCGCAGGGATCCTCCAGGTAATACTGCCCATGTTGATGATACTGCCGCTTTTCTGCTTCCTCATCGCGGGAGCCAGGTACTGCGAGAGGAAGAATTGATGCCGCAGATTGACGGCGATGTTGAAGTCCCAGATCTCGAGCGTGACCTCGTCTGTTGCTGCTCTTGCGAGGCCTCCTGCCGAGGCAGCATTATTGACCAGAACATCAATGGCGCCGTACCTGGCGAGAACTTGGTCGGCTATGGTTTTCAACCGGCTTAGATCTGTGACGTCGCATTGGTGGAACTCCGGGACCGGGTGGCCGAGAGTGCGGATCTGTTCGATCAATGCTGCTGCAGAGGGTTCCGAAATGTCGAGGATGATGGTTTGGGCGCCTTGAGCTGCAAAGGCGAGGATGGCGGCGGCTCCTATGCCTTCGGCTCCTCCCGTGATAAGAACTTTCTTCCCGCGGAGGGATGGATATGTTGCGTACTCGGGCATCGTGTACTACGCTTGGGTGCGGAGTTTCACATATACTTGCATCGGCACACGAAGGTATGGTCAATGTCACTTTTTGTGATGCTTCTTGCTCGTGCAAGGAGCTTTGGGAGTAGGGAGAGCCAGGTCAGCTGCAAGTGGGGAGCTTTTACCTCATTTTGCTAGCCGGATAATACTTTAGCAGATAAGCCTACCAGTGAGTGTTACAGCAGCGGAAGACTAGACGAATGTGACGATGCGAGGATGCTTTCTGTTTGATTCGTCATTGGAGGAGCTTCATGTTGAGCTCGCGAGTGACGACTTTAATCGAGTGAGGAAGACAGGAAAGTTCAGCAGCGCCTCGCTCTCGAAACGGACTGCTCCGCAATGTCGACCGCAGATTCTCATCGCGTTTCGAGAACACACATAGTCGACTAGTGTACATGCAGCGAGTAGCAGTACGTTGGCGAGGATTCAGCAATGCGTTCCATCGTATATGCTCGTCGGGTCAGATAGAAAGACTGTAGATTCGAAAGACTGATTGATTGCTGTGCATGAGATGAGTTCCTGACACCTCGGACTTTCTCATCTCGCGGCACGGACAGGCAATGCATCCATATCCGTCTTTCCAAGTCATATCGCCCGGCAAACGCCTACTGACTGAACTTGGCCATGCGGTGCCTGTTGCTGATCGCCTCGATATGGTAGCAGAGAGCAGGGTGATATCTCCTGCGCCCTAAGCAGTATCACAGCACGTCCTCCGAATACAGAAACATGCCCAAATTCGCTCGCTTGCCTCATTGCTGTACAGTATCCTACAAGTCCATTCTCGTCCTCATGTTTGTATCCCATCTCCTACCAACTCGCCTTCTTCACTCCGGGTAATCTTCCTTCCAGCGCATTCATTCGAAATTGGTACTGTGCATCCGTCAGCTCCCATCTCCACACACTCCCTCCGTCCTCGATCATAGACTTACCCTAGACATCCTGAAGTCCGTCAGGATACCTCTGCCCTTTCCTCCCATCACACATCGGTTCTTGATCTGCGTCGATCGCGTATAGCAGTGCATCTGCGTGAGCTGTAGTTGTGCTTGTGTGCGCGTTCGTTGGGGTAGAGAGGTGTTGCGGATGATGTAGCGGAGTGCCTGTCGTTCCGGCTCGTACTGCTCGAAGACCTTTCGCTTGGTGTGATCGCGAATGATTTTGTTGTTGATGAAGCAGGAGAGGTCGAGACGCTTCGGACGGAATTGGGCCATGGTGACGATGTGTTGGGGATCTGAAGAGCGTTGTCGCAAAGGCAGTCCAAGCAGTTGCATGGGAGAGGCGAAGTGTGAGAGAAGTCGATCACGAACGTCCGTGCTGAGTTGTACGCCGAGATTGGAGTGTGCAAAAGAAAACATTACTATGAGGTGAGGTACTACCTCAGGTATGATGATTCGATGCGAACGTCACATCCATGGCCAATTCACACGCTCGCTTTTCACGCAAACTGACATCTACAGACTAATCACCGTGCCGCACGCAGCCAAGAGCTCATGGCCTCACAAAACGAAGCTGTAGAACAATCTCCGTGGACCATCGTCTTCTTTGTCGACATCGTTCATATGAAGTACAATACTAAGCCGCCAGACACACCCTTTCGGCCTCTTCACGCCCATGGACGACGGCAACGTCTTCTTTAACGAAGTCTTTGATCGGAAAGTACAATACTAAGCCATGAGACAAACCAACTCAAGTCTCTTAAACGCAGTCCACCGCCTTGACCCTCCCGACTCATCTCCCTACCCTCGACAACCCTCACTCGACACCAAAACACCCAATACCGCAACAATGCGTTTCCCAACCATCATTCTCCTCCTCCTCGTCTGCCTTGCTAGCATGGTCCTCGCCAAAGACGGCGTGAGCGACAGCAAATGGTGCAGCATCCACCGCCCAAAAGCCTACGACGCCATTGACAGGTTCTGCAAGAAGTCCGGCAAACTCATCGTTCCCTCCGATTACGCCAAAAAGGGCCAGAAAGACGGGTCGAAGCGTGCTCGCGCGTGGATCACCGGCAAATGCAAGGGCGGCGGACAGTGGATCCCTCAGCGCTTCTGCCGTGCGCAGTTCATCGACATGTGTCTCGGTCGGCATGGAAGCAGGAAGTATGGCGATCGGAATTGCCAGCATTGGGTGAGTGTTGCGTCGTACTGTTACGACCTAGTACAGCTGAGGAGGCTTTCGCTAACGTGTTTGCAGCATATTCAGTACGACAAGTTGCAGCCTCAGAACCTAATGTGGAAGCATCAGTAGATACAGAGTGCTGCGTAGATTTGGTCGTATTGTCAATCAAACGTATGAATTCCATCCACAGCTTTTGCCATAGAAGTACTCACTCTCGACACGCTGCTGTCTTTGTGCCTCGTCTCCGCTCCTGCGTTCGTCTGCTCGCTTCGGGTTCATTCGCTCTTCTGAACGCTCTTCTTCGAATCGACATGTATATCCTCGCCATGTGCCCGCTTGCCGTTTCCGCTGTCGGGTGAAGAGCAGCTTCCACTTTTTGATAGCTGCCGTCGTCAAATCGAAGCGTTCCGCGTAGCACTCAGAACGCCGCGACAGAATAGACATCGGCAAAAGCTCGGAGTTATTGGCCCGAAGGGCCTATATAATTTGCGTATCATGTGACTTCCCGATACGTAACAACGTAGTGCCCTCGAGTATAATACTATAGGTAGAGAGTTTGCCGCCTATAACGAGTATCGAGCACAACGTACTTATTAAGGAAGCTAAGACATA